>NDGM011191966.1:0-18613 GCA_002564305.1 Octomys mimax | reverse complement strand
AAGAAAGAAAGAAAGAAAGAAAGAAAGAAAGAAAGAAAGAAAGAAAGAAAGAAAGAAAGGCTCAATACTCCCTGTGCAAAAGCATATTTTGGTGTCTGCTTGATCAATTTTAAGACAAAGCCCTAAGGGAATTACAAAGAGCAAGCCTGAGAAGTGGTTGCTTTTACCGAGTAGTACCATGGGATAAATAAGATTGAAACTTAAAACTTCATATAAATTATTCACCAGGATGTTAACATTTAAAACACAGTCTTTTCACATGTTTTTTTCCCATTGGGGTCCTCTGCAATCCTTGGAGGGAGATATAAGTAGTATCACTATTTCCACTCTATACATGAAAATATTTTTGTCTTTGAAAGTTGAAAGTTGAGCGAGTGTCCCAAGTCACGCAATACGGTGATTATAGAGCTAGTAGGTACTGGGGCTTCTCTCTTTTTTTTAGGATGCATGTATACTGTACTTCAGCGTATTCTGGAATTGATCAGATCTTTTGGTGTCACTAAGTAAACAAGTTGTTTTGCACATAAAACTTCTTTGTTTAAACAACTCCAATATAAGTTATATTTAATAATAGATACATATGTAAACATATTTTTCAAGCTTTTTCTCAAATAAATAGAAGGGCTAAAAGATCCAATTCTCAGTGTAACATCTTAGGAGGCATCTTTTGTGATCACTTTATTTTCTTATCATTAAACCATCAGTAATCCTTCTGGCTCACCTTTGGCATATGTAGGCGCCCTTCCCGCACTGTGAGCAATTCTACTCATCTCTCGCTTGCACCACTGCATCCCGTTTTCACTAACACCATTTTTCTGTATTGGCATTCTACATTCTATATAGAACATGACCTTCTATGTCTACACAAAAAATAAAACAGTCTTCTAAGTCTCTTAGTTCTGAATCTGTTACTTTGTAGCTTTCAATGATTTCCCATCACATTTAGAAGAAAATCCACATTTCATGCTGTGACAAACAGATAATTAGCCCTCTATTAGCAATCACTCTTCTTTCCTCTTCCTTATAAAAGTATGACTTTGAAAGTTTAGATGAGCAGTAGCTTTGTTTTCTAGCTTTCTTTGTGGACTTCTATGAGTACCAATATGTACAAATTTTGTCTTGTGTCATTAAATATTATGTATGTTTCTTTTTTTCTGTTCTGTTGTTCCTTTTTTTTTTTTCCTAAGGATTAAACTCAGGACCCTGTGCTTGCCAGGCAGGCACTTATTCTACTGAGCTATCTCCCCAGCCCTAAATATCATTACTTTATTTGTTTGTTTTTGGCAGAACAGGGGATTGAACTCCGGCCCTTGTGTTTGCCAAGGAAGCACTTATTCCACTGAGCCATTGCCCCAGATGTTCTGTGCTTCATAGGCTAAAAGACACAGTGGGCTAAAAACTCACTGATAGCAGACAAGTAATAGAGTTTGAAGCATCAGCGAATGCGTCAGGATCACACCACAGCCTTTGAAGGCTCACTTCTAGAACATGATATGAGGGAGAATGTACATTTTGGTTTGAGCTACAGTATTTTTGGGTTTCCTCATGATTATAAAATTATTATACTTAGAAATGTCCTTATGAACAGGCATGACACTGTGTCCTCTTTCCTAAGCTCTGGCTATTTTTAGCTTTGTGCAAATATTTCAAATCGCAAACCTTGTTATCATTTTTGGTTTTCTGAATTTCTTATATGTTCTCTATTACTCCCTTAAATGACCTCTGTTGTAACAAATCTAAAATGTTCCACAAAGGGCTCAAGCTGTTGAAGGGTGAGCTACCAGCTAATGGGCTTTAGGAAAGTCCTTGACTCATGAGGGTTTTCTTGCTGGTCCTTTGTTTCCTGCCCCCACGAGCTGAGCAGCTTTCTTCAATCATGCCTTTCAACCATGGTATTTTTCCTTGGTCACAGCCTAGAGGCAATGGAGCCAACCAATCTAGACTGAAACTTCTAACGCTATCAGCCAAAATAAATGATTTCTTCTGAACTTTTTTGTTTTAAAGATTAACTGAGAGGACTTAGCTAAAATATTTGGCAAAACAAGATTTTGCTTCCCAAGTATTTTATTATAGTGATAGAAATTCAACCCTGCATCTTCACTAAGATTAGTTAGTTATTAAATTTTGACCTAGATGAGCTCTCAGTGGTCATAAATATAGCTCCATATTTGAATAAACTCAAGGTCTTCAGAAGTTATTAGAGTAAGACATGATGATGAAACCAGAGACAAACTCAGTCATGTGCGACGCATCTAGAAAGGTAACAATCAAAGTGTACCTCATCATAGGAGCATCCCGGAAAGGCAAGAATGTGCCATCAAGAGGAAAACCAGATATGTGGAATGCCATGTATCTCTTTCACATTCATGTACTGAGTTCCCAATATCCAATGTTATTGCTTAGCTTTTGGACCTGGAAAAAGGTTTCTAAGGCTAAATGTAGTTAATGATGATGAGGCCAGAAACCGATAGGATTGGTGCCCTTACATATGTTATATACATAATCTACATATTTTTTTCTATTCCCCCAATAATGCTGGTTAACACATAGACTGGATAGAATTAATAAAATTCTCATCAACATTTTAAGAGATACATTGTTTTGTTAAATATTTAGACTAAGTCATCTCATGCAGTCTTCTGCACAACTGTGTAAATAGGTGCAAGATTTGGTGTTTTGGTTCAAAGAAATTGAGAGATAGAGAGCAGTGTAATGTAGTTATGATCACTTAGCTAGAAAATGATAGAGCTGAGACCAAAGATCCTGGCTTATGATTCTGAGTCCCTGTGTTCAAACGTTATGTGACTATGTCACACTTGAGTTCATCACATCATTAGGGAAAATACATTTGGGCCTTTTCAAATGAGTAGCACTCTAAAAAAGCCTTAAGTTTTTGGTAAATGAATCCTAAAATATATTTACAGAAAGTTTCTATGTTTATGTATTTATTTATTCTGAATTCACACTGATGATTCTCATAGTTTGGCCGTTATCCTTTTAAGTCAGTATGCATGAAAGAAAACAACCGATATCTATTCCCGTATCAGGCAAGGTCCTTGTGTTTGGATGTAATCAACAGATATTTTTCTGTAAGTGTTACTAATAAAGAAGGGAGAATCCAGGAAAATTTAGGAATAGAGTTCATGGACATTATCTTTCACCCAAGATAACTGCTATTTTAGGTCCATCTGATGTATTAACATTTTCCAATAAAGTCCTATACTTCAATAATTTGCAAACAGTTAATAGCAATTTTATTGAATCAGTGAAGCAAGGGGTTGATATAAAATTTAAGAACAACAAACTTCAAGTGATAGTTAAATGTTTAATCAAGGGGTTTTAGAGATGGTGTAAATGCCAAAACAAGAGACTTATACACTCAAACTTTTAAAACATCAGGTGCCTTATTATTTTTAATACTTTTCAACAAACATGTGTATTTTAATCAACAGTTTCTATTACCTAGCTTTATGGTTCATAAACTGTTATCGTTGTCAGAAGATCTACACATTTCTCTTTCTATTCACGTAATAAAAATAAATGAGAAAACTAAAGAAATTTTTATTTTTGTGTGGTGTCATAATTGAAACTTTTAAGACTTCACTTTTCCTTTTGGCTCTTCTCACAAATGCCTATACTTGACAGTATGGTGAAGGGATATTGTGCTCATTTAACATGGAATCTTTCATTTTGGTCTCAAACATTCCCATGAAAATACTTAAACATTCACTTTCTTTTAAAATTCTATTGAGATAAACAGTTGCTTACAAATATAATAATATTTATATACATGTTATTATTTTTTGATTCTGTATCTTCTCAATTCTTGTCCTTTCAAGAAACTTCTGGAATTTATAGGGTAAAGTTATTCTTCATTTAACATAGAAGAAACAGATTCAATAATTTGTTTGATATGCTTAGCATGTGGTCTACAGTTTTCTGTACAATACCATAAAAATGTTCAAAAAAACACTATTTTTAAAATGTTGTTTTTTTCTTTACACTTTATTGAAAATAGATTGTATAATTGTCATGAAAGATAGGACTCAGGTGACATTAAATGTGTTTCAATATTATGTTTCACAACATTAGAGTTTCCGAAATTTCTCATCCAACACATTAACTTATAGCGAGCACCTAATATATGTTCTGAAAAATATAGTCAGAAGAGGCTAATTTTAAGATATTTTCCAAAGACAGCTTATGTTGCTGAAAGACAGGCTCTTATGGTTATGACTATGTAAAATAAATTGTTTAACTTATTATTTTTTAAAAGATCTTTTTCTTTAAAAAAGATCTTTTTCTTCTCTTAGTGATCTTGCATACATTGGTTGAAATTATATAATTGTGGATGAAAGTCCTCTTTTGTGAGTACCTTGATGGGATATTATAAAAGAAATGATGACTGCTCCTGACAAGTGCCATGCAGTGGAAAGTTGGGTGGAACAATCTTTGTGAAATGCCTTGGCTGACTTTATTTACCACCTCTGTCACCACAACTTTCTGACCTTTCCACAAAACCAAACTGACCATGAAAGGGAGAAATTTAAATCACAGAATTCAGACCAACAGAGTTACCATGGAAGAACAACTAATGTGTTCACAAGAGTCGACGTCTAGAACTGCCTTGGAATGTGGCAAGAATGTGGGATAAGTATGTTTGATATGAGAGAAAATACCTGGAAGGAGATTAGTGGCAAAGACTTTCAATACATTAAATATTTTACATTTTCACGATTCATATTTTCATCATACCTCATACATAAAAATGGTACTCATCTGTACTTTCAGCTTGCTTGGTTATCTTAGAATATCTATTAGTTTGAATAAATTTATTCTGATTAAGTTTCCTGCCTTGTAACACTCTAGGACTTTGTGAATAGAATACAACATACAATACTCATGGTGGATACTGTTTTTTTTTAAAATTATATTTGTCTAAGGAGTTCCTTTTCTAAATAGCTGTGTATAGATAGATATCGCAAAGAGGTGTCTTTTGTTGAATTTTGGAATATAGTAAATACAGTCTATCACTCTATGTCCAAGTCAAAGTTCACAATTTAAGAATTACTGACATTTACTAGGACACTGCAGTTCATAATATGTTCAGAATGTCACATATCTCAGAAACCCAGACCACTGTCCTGCCTGGAACACTTAATATGCCTGCCTCAAGACAAGATTGTGATTATCTTCTCTCTCAATGGGCATTCTCTACTAGTAAACTCACACATACTTCGAGTGTTTCATTTTCAATATCACACAAACCCTGCACCCTCATCAAAACTGTGAATATCCAACAGGTTTACTGGCATTTGCCTATAATCATTTTTCAAATAACTGTCATCACAGTCTTAATCTCTGTTTGGCTGTCCTAATTGTTTCTACCTTACCTGCCAAGTCCTTCTCTACTTCAAAAGTTTGGATAAGATTTTAACTGTACACATCAGTAATTGCAAAAATGTGTGCAAGTGCATGTTTTTCAGTTAGCATGGGGAAGGCCTTGTCTGAGGGCCTTGTCATGAAGGCTAATCATAAAACTCTAAGCTTTAGATTCTGGATCTATTTTTGAACATTTTACTTTTGTCTAAAGCCAATATATTGATCTTCAATTATCTAAACCTATGTCTAAAGTTTAGATGTTTGGAAATATCTGTGATTGGAATGATTTGAACATACTTGAAGACTATTATTCCAGTCTGCTGAAAGTAATAATGGTATGCTTGAATAAACTACTGTGCTAGTAATGCTCTGGTACATTTTGCTATAAAGTTCATTTACCCCCCCCCAACCAAAACCCTACATACTGACACTGTAGTTGTTGCTGAAAAAATCTTGTTACACATCCATCCTGACAGATTCCTTCTGATCCATTGGCTACATTCAAGGGTTTAAAAAACAAGGTATTGGTAAGTAAATCTTAACAATCAGCACACATGTCATTGTGAAATACAAATTTAATAAAATGATTCAACTTGCTTGTTTTTATATGTCTCCTAGCCCATAATGACAGCCCTTCTTCTCAATACTATATAGCTATAATCTATTGCTTTTTGAATTATGTTTTCCGTGAAAGTTGGCACAGACAATACAGAGAAAAGTTTATATGCGTCTCCTTGGCAGCTACAAAGATTATTCCCATTGTGTCCTTGTTGAATAAAAAATTTAAACTACAGAATTAGCAGTGGAAGATTGACTGGATTCTAAATGAACTTTCTGATAGTAAATGTAAAACTAGGGGGAACAGAGCACCAGTAATGAACAGAAATACAAGGCTAAGTATTGGAAAGTAATTAGCGAGCTCATCACTGACAACCTTTTGATGGCCTGAATTGCTTCCAGAAGATAAGAGTATATTGTTTAAAAAACAATTAAATCCCACATGCACATTCATAGAATTATTTCACATTCATATGCAAATAGAGAAGCTCATATTATTTGAACAGACTAATATGTATCAACAGGGAAACACCTTATATTCGGTGTATTTGGGTATGTAAAAAGCATCCATGGTAAATAATGTACCACAGACTTTTGTATTTCATAAGACTTTTAGGAACTGAGGCAGAAATATGTCTAAATTCTTGAACATTTCTCAAGAGATAGTCTACATTTGCAAAGAATAAATGCACATCTGTTGTCAGTTGCTTCGACCTTTCATATTAGGAGCCCTAATGTGTGAACTAGAAGAATCTATGCATACATTATCAATAAATAAAAAATAGTATTAAAAACAAAAAAGCCTAAAATCTATGCACACAAGTATGCACACAAGCATAAAATTCATAATTTCTGACATTTTTTCTTTGAGTAATAAAACCTTAGCACCTCACCCTGATAGTACTTCTCTTAATAAGCCAGCCTTAACTCATCATTTTGATGCCTTTTATGCCTATTTTTCCACAAATCAATATATCCGGTCATTTAACTCATACCTTGTCCATTTCCTTATGCTGTCTAGTGTCTATGTATTGCTCTCCATCCTATGCTACCAGTATTTTTATTTTTTAAAAATATCTCATCTATGCCTAAGGCATTGTTTATGCAGACCCAAATGACACATTCTTTGCGGGTGCCACCCGCTGTCTGCCTCCTACTCTTTGGTCAGTTTTTGGTATTTTCATGGGTTGACTTTTTATACTTCAGTGCATAATATGGCAAGTTTTACTTTAAGTCATGTTGTGTGAATAGGTATGCATATGCACATGGACACATGTCTACACAATGTACATGATATTTATTTGCATTTTGATTGTAGGTGTTTGATCCTTGTAGTTCTCAATTTAAAATCTTGTTAAGTCTGCAAGCAGATGCGGGGGCCTGCTGTGCTGGCCCCACCCCCAGGGCACACTGAGATGACAATTGAGACTGGGAGTGGTAGCGCCCACCTGTAATCCCAGCTCTTGGAAGGCTGTAAACAGGAGGATCACTATGAGTTTGATCTAGTAGTGAGACCCTGAACACCGTGCAGACCCTTCCCTAACAATAAATAAATAAATAAATAAATAAATAAATAAATTCTTGCTTAAAATATGGATTTATTTTCACATATTTACAAATTGCTACCCTTAAAATATATAACACCGAAGCCTGACAAATACATAATTTTTAAATACCTTTAATGAACATTTAAACTTCTCTTTAATGTAAGTGAAACTGTCACTTTTCAATGATTTTTATGACCAAGTTAAGAGATGATTACAAGAAAAAAAAAAAAAGGCTCGAATAGATCATTGTGTCTAATCTCCCAACTCGAAAATTAATTTAGAATCTAGAAGGAAGCTCAGGAATCTTCTAAATCAAGAAAAGAAAGAAAAGAGGAAGTACGAGTCCATGTACCCATTGCCTAAGGCTTTACAGAGACGCTAGCTTGGGTGAACGGGTCCGCAGGCTGCTCACTCAGAGCACCTGGTGCGGCGACGCTGAGCCAGCCTGGCACAGTGGCATCCGACCAGCGTCTGCTCTAGGATGCGCAGCTGTCACTGAGTAGAGAGCCCTGGCTCCAGGTGTGTGGAGCCCGGCGCACACCGTAAGAGCTCGCGGATGCAGACTCTCTCCAAGCAGAAATCTCGTGCTTTGCTCACCCTATGGCAATTTGACTTTTTCAGTCTTTTATTTCTGATTGGTTTTTGCTTTTGGTTTTGCCATCTTGCAACTTAATTCAAGTTGCTTAGGTGTATGAGGTATTTCCTCCTATTCCTCTTTTAACAGTGTTTGCCAAAAAATTGATCTAACCAGAAAACCATCAGCCGTGAACACTGGAGATCAAAGGGGCCATCCCCAGGCAGCGGGCCTTGCTTTCCCTGCAGTCACGATTCTCTTACTTGGTGGCTAATGCAGGTGAGGAAAGGGCAGGCTGGCTGGGGCTTGTGTTCATGATTTCTAGTGCTCAAGGCTGATTGTTTTCTGGTTTGGTTTTGTTTTCAGGGAAACAGTAGTACTTAAAAAGTGACATAACAGTTTCCAGCAAATATTTTTCTGTAATTAGTTAATTTTGAACAGAAACTCATTCTATGATATTAAAAACATCTCCACATTTTTTTCAACTAGGAATAGGAATTCTTTAAATTTGATTCTTTTGGAACACTGTATCATATCCATTTGAGACATAACCCATGTGTAACTAGCCTAAAGCTATATAGCCAAAATATATTACTATCAGATGTAAAAATGTAGTCTGACTTCAGAACCCAATTTCTGTATATTGTGCCACATTGTCTGTTCACTATATTACACCATTCAATACATATAATTAAATCAGCTATTTAGCAATTGGTCAGATACAATTATTCATTTATCCAGGGTAATTTTTGATATGAAAATATATTGATGATTTATTTTCTAGACAAAAATAATATAAAGATTTAACTCTTGAGTCCAGGACTGATAAAAATAATGAAATTAAAAATTCCAGATAGTCATTTAATTCATTTATTGTTATTTTCAGTATAAAAGCTATATGGGTCAAATTGTATGCATCAAATGGTTTCAATTAGATGAAATTGAAGGTTCTACACATTAGAATATAACAATGGTCCATAAACTTAATTTGAAAGATGACTAGTACTGTTAAATTGCATGGTCAGATTCCCAATAAGTTAAGTCATCTCAAATTTGCAAGGTTAGGGAGATAGCTCAGAAGTCTTAGCTCATGCCTAGTAAGTGCAAGGACCTAGGTTTGATCCCCAATATAACATGCCATGCTGGCCTCATGCCAAGCCAGCCACTGAAACCAGGTGTGATGCTGCACGCCTATAATCCCAGTGCTGGGGAGGCTGAGAAAGGATGATCACCACAAGTCTGAGCTGTGTAGCTAGACATTGTACCAAATAAATAAATAAAACATTAAAAACACAATGTTTTAAAATAAAAAATAAAATAAAATTTACCAAACATTGAGAAGATAGAGTTGATCTCCGGCTACATAAAGATATAATTCTAAATATTGGTAAATCTTAATAAAGAAGAGAAAAATCCTTTCTCGAGTAGGAAATTACATGTGAAAACATCAGAATCAGTGAAGAGGCACTACAAAGTTTGAGAAGACAAATAAAGTTCCAGAATGACTGTTGGGGCCATTTGACATATGAATATATGATTATTAAAAAGAATGCTGTCCTAAAGTGCCATACACTTACATAGAGAGAGAGGACTAATACAAGTTGTAGAGACATAGCCCCTCTAATATTGCTGCAATGAAATGGATCATATTTTTATTTTAACATAGAGGAAAAAGACTTCAGTAATCCTACAAATGCAACTTTGGAATGCTTTCCCTTGCACACTACTTCACTGATTCTGTTTTAGAAGAAAAAAGAAATACCAGAAAGACTCCATAAACAACACTGTGTTCAGCAGTGATGTGGTTCAAGGTTCCATTATTTTTCTTCTTTTTCTTCACCCTTTTACAGTGGAGGCAGAGTGAGGTAATGAAACGAGGTGGCCAAATCAAAAGGGGAGGTGAAAAAGAACAGTTAGGGTAAAAGTCAATGCTAGATGTAGGTCATGTAGGACTGAGCACATTTTCTCCAAAATGTTAATATGTGGTTAAGTATGAAAAATGAAAATAAAATAACAGTGGAGTGCTTTAAGTCTTGAGTCTCTCCCACACGACTAGCTTAGCTTTCTAAGCCCCTTCAGTTGTCTAACCTTTCTTTTGTATTTCAGGGTACTGATCAATAGAGGCCTCCTCCCTTAGCTAAATAAGGATCACAAGGTTACAAAAAAGTCACTAAATTAATATTTATTTCACAACATAAAAGAACCAGTGCTATCCATGAACAGTATAATTAATTGGGATTAATTTCATGTGCAAATTTTGTCATTGCAGGTGTTGATGGAGCAATACATCAAAGGGACTTCACTTCTGTAAAAATCAATGCTAACATAACCTTGATTACTGTTCTTGTGGATGTCACATATAACACTAATCAGTCATGGTTTGTAGCAAACATCTTAGAGAACAAATATAATTTGCTTTTTTATTGGCATTTTTCAAGATGAGAGATAATACGTATTCATGGGGTATGCAATTCTCTAAAAGAATACAATCTCCAAGGGAAGCGGTAAAGACAGTGTTAGTGCAGTGGGAATGATTGAGAAGAAATTACATGAGTGTGAAAAAATAATGTTCCACATTCATATGGAAACTACTGTTTCTGTTTTGGGAATACAGACTTCCCAGGACAGTTTTAGAAGAGCCACAAAGCTTCATTTTCATAAAAGAACAACCTTATGTTGTACCCAAAGGATAAAAAAATAACATAAGTTTATGATGACAGATTTCATTTACTCTATCTCTCCCTATCCTCAAAAACAAAACCTTTCATCTTCTCAGTCATGACCATAATGGTGCAAGTAGAAGGTACACTTTTAGTTGGTTTTATCTTGAATTTACCTTAAAGGGTCCCCTGTAGACTAAAATCTGTAATGGTAATGTTATGTTGTACATTTGTATTCAAAACTATTTCTTTCATTTAAGAGATCGCCATTTCAGCTTTGTGTCATTGTCAACATTAACAAAATTGTCAGTGTAAGAGTATATACCTATAAAAACAACTTCACTTAAGACAGGTTTTTTTCAAGCTACTCATACACACACATGCACGCACGCACGCACATATGCACATATTTTCAGCAGCAGAGACATATCAAAGTCAAAGGACAGAGTTGTGTGCACAGACATTTCCATAAGAAGATAAAGTAGAAACCAAGTGAATGGAGCTTTTTCAAACAGTGTATTTTATTATTCATTCTTTTTGTTTCGATTCTTCCTTACTATATGATTTCATATAACTTGAAGTTTAGCAGGTCAAATTTTTAATTTTATTGAATAGACTCCTGCTAACATATTGTTAGGTTAAAAACACTTTCAATAACAAATTTTGTTCCTTTTATTTCAATGACAGAAGCCTAAATGCCCTTAAATCCTTTCCCTTTAGTCACCCACAATGTAGGCAGTTAAACACAGGAACAGTCATAGCAATCAGCTTTCTCCATTCCATACCACTGTCTACCCAGTTCCAAAATATCAAATAAACTTTTGTTTCTGCATCTTCAATGTGTATTTGTGGAATACTGTATTTGGGCTAGGTCTTTTCAGTGTTTCTCTCTGCCTTGGTTATTTCACCTAGTTTCATTCACTGTGAGCTTCATTTAGTGGGAACTGCACATTTTATTAAACTTTCACTCGTTGGTAAGTCTGGAAACTGGCTCTTGCTCAGGAGAGGTGAGGCATTGGAGAATCTGCCAGTAGTTAGGATAAATATTGATGGCAAAGAATGAGGAAGTTATTTTATGAAGGCTCTTTCTCTCTATATACCATATATATTATTTTTTCTTTCCTTTAATCTTCTATTCCTGTCTTTATTTAGCCTTTACTATTACTCAGGACAAGTGTTGCTTCCTTACTTGTCCCTGTTATTCTCTGAGTATTTATTGGACTCTCTTCCATAGGAGAAAACAGGGAAGAGGGATAAAGACAATCTTACTTGTTTTTATTTCATGTTTTATTTCATCTATAATTAAATTATATATAATTTTTCAGAGTCTATAAGATATACTACAGCTATATTTATTATGTTATATACTTTTAATGTTCTTTGTCCTTTCTCAGGTAAGTTTTTAGAATAAGAAAGCTCAAAGTTCAATTTCATCTTGAAAAATACAGTTTCATCTTTTTAAAAAAAGACTTTTGATTATTTGTTGCAGTCCAGGTTTATAAGGGAAAACAGCAAATACAGGACTAGTAATTTATAAGATTTTATAATATTCACCCAAAGATTCCAACCAAAAGAGTGTGGGAGATCTGTCCACATATTAAAAACCTAAAGAATACATCTGAGGGCCTAGATCCCACAACAATGTCCTCTGCAAATCCAGCTGGAGGCCTACAGCCCTTGACAATGTCTTGTGCAAGTCAGTATCAAGGATCTGCACCCAAAGACCTCAAGGTTAGTGCTGGAAGCTAGAAAGTCTGCACGAGTGGCATGAAGGATCTGTGCAGCAGGCTGAGAAATCTCCACTGGAGCCAGGAAGAGATGCTCAAAGTAAAGACCAGAGCTCCCACAAAAAGCACCACAGCCATCCTCAGCTGTAGCAAAGTCCTGAATTCTACTGATGATGAAAATTAGCCGAGTTCATGTCAGGAAAGCCAGTGCTATAGGCTGCCCCAAGAAAATCAACAGCCCGTCTCTTCCTCTCCACTTCTCCTTTTGATGTTGATGGCAATAATTCTCAGGTGGGCCCTCCACATCCAGTGCCACACAGATTGAGTTCATCTGGGTGTTACAAGTGGATAATCAATTGTCAATCCACCACATTATTCAAAGATCGAACATTATATTCTGAAAGTAAAACATCAACGCAGAAATAAACGCAGTCTCTCTCTGTGCCAGCAGTTTCTACTCAGCTTCTCCACAATAGTCAGACCCTGCTTTGCATTTGAGCTTCTGCACAGTGATCAAACTCTTAGGAAAAATAAGTCTAGTACATGATGAATCTTTTGATTTTAATGATAAGCCCAAGTGTATGGCAAATTCCTACTGTCTATGACCACTGAGTTCTTAAAAGAGCCTAGAGAGTAGGCAAATGTATTAAGCAATATAATCACAAATTCCAAGGTTAGTGGGCCTGGATTTCATTATCTGTTAAGAATTTTTTTAAGTATTTCATAGTTGTCTGGAATTTTGTTAAGTTCAGAAAAATACTGGGATTTTTAATTTACTTTCCACAAGAAGAGTTAAATTGTAGCTTTACTTATTCATATACTACATACAAGATACCATAAACTAAAACTAGATGCAAACAGACCAAGTGATCTAGCAGAAGAGAAATCCTTTTAGGAAAAACTAGATATTTATGAGATACACATTTACATCATGATTTTACAAATGAAATTGCAGTTACTGGACACAAGCCTAGATTCTCGTTTGTTTGTTTTGTTTTCTGTTTTTCCAGAACACAGTGATCTTGAGCAATCTCTTCACCAATGACTATGAATAATAATTGAAGTAGAATTCAGGATAAGCAGACATAACAGCACAACTAAAGACATTCATGAAAGAGGACTTCCAGAAATGATTCAGAAAGTATGAAGAATGATGGAACTGCCGGGGATAGAAGCACCAGCCTGGCAAGCACAAACTCCTGAGTTGATCCTCAGTACAAAAAAAAAGAATGATGGAACAACAGTGTTTGAAAAATGGCATGTATTTTGAAGGAGATTACTAGTAATCTAGTAGTAATAGTAGTAACAGTAATAGTAATTTATACTTTACTGTAATATTGGTTTCAGTTTATGGTATCTTATATGTAGTATATGAAAAATTTACGACCCATCATTAGTAAAAAAAGAATACCAGAAATAATTGAGATATTGAAATCTTTTACAACAAAAATACACTTATTCAAAAAACAAATAAACCCATGATATGTTGTTAAACCTCACTAGTAATCACAAAAGTCTAATTTTAATACTAAAATTTTTTAAAACATGACAAAACAATATGTGCTAGAGTAAATTTTTTTTAGTAATTGTGGAAATTTAAGTGCTATATAATTGCAGAAAACAATTTGGAGATTTTTCTTTTTTCTATTTTGTATTGGTAATTGAGATCAGGACCCTCCAATTGCCGGGCAGGTGGTTAGGCCACTGAGCTACACTCCCTGCTCTCACTTTGGAGATTTTCATAAAATTAAAACATATTCATAAAACAATTAACAAATAATAAATTGAGTATATCATTCTTATGTATCTCCAGCCCCAAATATTTGTGCTTACATAAAAATACTCCTAAAAATAATTTTTGAAATAGCAAAGTGCAAACAATTCAGTTGTACTTAGTAAAATCAATGCACATATATGTACATAATAGAAGGTTATGAAACAATTAACCAAACAGTAATTTCTCTTATAAACCAAGAAAGGTATTGTGAAGTATTTAGAACAGAGCTAGAAACTAAAAAGATACAATTCTAAAATAATAATAATAATAATTATTATTATTATTATAGTAATTAGCATGAGAGTCACGGTGACCTTTTGCCTTTATGGTAAGAGGAATGGCATAAGAATTTGTTATAAAAAATTCATACAGAGGTCTTTGGAGTGCTTGCGACTTTGCATGTCTTAAACTACTTAAGTGGCTATTGGGTTCATAATTACTAAGCTGTATCTCTATGCTTTATGAGTTTTCAGTATATTATATTTTATAGTGAAAACAAAAGATTTTTAAAAATGCCCAAAATTGTGTCCTAAATTAAATAACTACACAGAACTGGGGACAGATACCTGTCAGGAAGATATTCAAATACTTTATGAAAAATTTATACATTCATCAGCTTGATGACATTCATATCACTGACTAATAGATACACTTGCTATCAAGCAAGTTTACTTAATTAGATTTTCATCTTCCTGTTTGCATGTGATAACATATCAGAGACATCAATTATTTGTTTCTGCAAAAGTCTTGTAATAACATTAGAAATGAATTTAAGTAAGTGTTGTGTGTTTGAAAACTTGAGATCAGTAATTAAAATAGGGGTGTTTGCCACTGCAACATCAGGTTGCTATCCAATGTATTTTGCAAATCTGCTTTTTCTGGAACCTGGTTTGATTTCTTCTCATTACTCCAACAAAACACTATTGGAAAACAGAACCTTTGGTGTTCTCTAATTCTCCTTTCTGCTTCTTGAGTTCTTTTCTTCCATGTTTCTCATGGATCTGAGGCTTCCAGATAGAAGATAATGGGATTCTTCATAATTCATGTTAAAAAAGAAGAGGTGTACTTTCTCACAGATGTCGTCCCACTAAAAGAAACCCAGGTTAGAGCAATGCTCAATGCAAAAGGGTCTCCTTCTGGAAGAACTTCTGACACTTTGATTATCACTGGTTGCATTTCAGCTTTTATTTAATTTACAACTAAAACTTCTCTTAAAAGATTCAGATCTACTTTTTCAGATGCATTTGCCTAAAGTATACAGAAAAAGTAAAAGCAAGTTATCCTCATTGTGTTCAGTCAATTAGGCCGATATGTTATTCTTTGTCATATATAGTTGTACTGCTGGATTATTCATAACTTCACTTGTTGATGGAATAACACATCGTTTCCATGCCTATCTACTTTTTTCATTTTCTCTGCCTGTCTTAATTCACATTATTACCATCTATCTGGGAGGTCACAAGTTCCATTTTAAGGCCCCCTCAAAAGACATATAATGTAACTAAATTCTATTATAATGGAATAATAATATCTTTATTAATGGATAATATAATACCATTTAATTATATTTTCAAAATGAATGCATAAAGGAAAATACAAAGCCTGGATTTTAAATTTCTAAGACTAGTATATGTTTACCCTTAAAACTATATAAATTTCAAAATGTTTTATTCTCAGATGAGGCTGAAAAGGCACATGTAATATTGTTAATAAGCATTGTATCAGTTAGAGCTCACTAGAGGAATATATTTAATATAAAATATAAAGATAATATATAAAGGATTTACAAAGTAGGTTTGCAATGGCCACCAGTAGAGTGAGCTATGGGAGAATGTAAAGGGGTCATCTGTGAGCTGGAGAGTGAGAAGATGGAAAGGCTGGAGCTCACTGCAGTGTCCAGTGGGGGTCTGAGTTAGGAAGCCAAAGGGTCTGTGTTGAAAGGCTGAAAAGTCTGCTCTGTATACCTGTAGATGAATGTTCAAAGACAATGGCAGTGTCTGGAGCTCCTCAGAAATGGAAACAGAGATTTCCTTCTTTCCCTTTTTATTCCATCCAATCTACACCCTTATTGGTTGGTGCTACCCTTACTCAGGGGTGGATTTTCTGTCTTGAGGACATCAATCATCCAGATATACCCAGAACTATACAAAACTCATGTTCTAAGCATTTACTTTGCAAGTTGACACCATAATTAACTGTCACAAGAACTCTAGCACCAATAAATCAGGAAATATTTATTTGTTAATAATTACACTCAATAAACATTAGCTTTTAACATCTAGAACATATTTTGTAAAACTATTTTCTACTCTTCATATCAAATCTGATAATAAAGAGGAAATAATGGCTTCTCAGTGAAAGTAAAATAACTGCTATTTGAGTCCATGTCTGGTTCTGTCAAAGAATAATGGAATCTAGGTAATATATGAATAGTAAATCTTATTTTTGTATCATGAAGTCTAGCAAGATGAAGAATTTGGTGAGGGTTATGTCATGGAGGAAGGTGGAGCAACAAGCACACACCATGAAGAAAGTACAAAAGAGAGAGAGATGAACTTGTAGCAAATCTCTCTCCAGATAACTAAGCACTCCTGTTATAAAGACCTTAATCAGTCTAATTATATCTTCAACATCCTACTTTGTATTACAACAATTGTAGCAATGGCTTCAAGGATATTTTCTAATCTTGGTCAATGCCCATGAAGTAATGTCCTCCTAGGACTTCTAGAGACATTTTCATCACCCCTTTATTTTGTTTTGTTTTGTTATTTTCATTAGTAGATACAGAATAGACACAGTTATTCCTCTGAGATAATTATTAATAGATGTCATTAATGAAATTAGTATTGATAATACATAGTTCATAGTTACCTTGTAATCAAATTCAGATCTGTCATGAAGTTAACTTAATGTATTAAGTCCTTTTGAAAGTAGTAATTTGGTCACATTTCTTATCTTCAGACAAGATGTCTGACATAGGCAACTCTGAGAAGGAACTGATGCATTTTAATTATCAGTTTCAAGGTTTCAGGCTGTGGTTACTGGTTGAAAGATGGGAACATCATGGTGGCAGGGCCTAGTGTATAAACACTGTCATTTTCATAGTAGTGGGAAAGCAGAGAGCAGTGGAAGGGCCATGTGAGAGAAAGGAAGGCTGAGGACAGGTTATGTCATCTCAGATTATTGCCTCAGTGACATAATGCTTCCAATGAGCCAACCAGTACATTCAGCTATGAAACTCATCATGAGACGAGTCTGTTGGCAGAGTGGTGATCTAATTATCTTCCAAAAGCCCAACTCTGAGCACATGAGGGGCTTGGATACAATTTTTGACCCAAACTGTAGCAGTCACCGATTCCCTAAACTCCAGCTTCCTCTTGAATTCTAGTGTTTACTCTTGTAAGAATTTAAGCCTCATCAGATTTCTGTTTCTTGTAGATGAAAGAATCAAATATAGAGAGATGTTTCATTTTTCTTCTTTTTTTCTTCCTTTCTCCATTATAATCTTATCACAATGATGAGATCTGGTTTTTCCAATGATAGACACTTAAGCTTTTGACTAATGAGAGCTGAATATATCCATTTTCCATCTTACCTTCGGTCAGGAAATAGTCTTTCAAAAATGTGATTTTGTATACATGGATTCATCTGTATTTTTTCCTAGGTGATTTTATAACTGTCTAGTAGTTTTAAATATCATACAACATTCGTGATTTATAAATTTACAACTTTTAATTTATTCATTTTTCCATTAGATTGTGTTGGTAGTACATAATGTTAGGCACCTTGTGTGCAGTTGGTGCACACCCACAGCACATCACAATCCTTTTCCTAATCTCCTTCCTCTCCCTTTTCTTCCTTCCATCTCTTGATCCCAGGAACCTGCCATTCCCTCAAATCTGGTTCATTACCGTAGTCATGAGTTAAACATCTTGTTTTATGCCTCTGACTTTAAAGAATCTATATGACTTAATAGCTCATCCATCCTTATAATATTTTTGCTTTCAATTTCAGCCATAGTGCTATACTTAGTATTTTTTTTCCTTTCTTTTCGTTAGTTTTATTGGCACACTTCTGATCTTACTCTTCCCTGAAAGAGATTTTATATTTATGTTTTTTTTTCTTTCTCAATTATTTTTTTTCCTCTGGTGAAAAGCTAAGGCCTTTCAAGTATTAATTGACTCTCTTCAAGGAACACTTACTTTTATGAAAGTGCTTCTCAGTAAGTTCATTTGCAGACATGCTTATAGTCCTCATACCTTCCAACCGTTTTGTTCATCAATACTGCCTGCGGCAGTCTAAAATAAACTAATACTTCTGTCTCCTGTTTCCACAAACTGGAGCACAAGCTTTTCAGGGTGCAGTGTCTTGCCTTTGCTTTTTTTTTT
>NDGM011191965.1:0-13924 GCA_002564305.1 Octomys mimax | reverse complement strand
TATATATATATATATATATACACACACATGAATATTAAAAATACATTTGTAAAACATGATCCTTAAAAATCTCATTGGTAATGATCTACAGTTTTATTTTCTGTTTGCTTTTTGTCACATAAGAATCTTTAAGCTGCATTGAAAAAATGGTGTGGTTCATAAGGATGTGGTGAGTTGTGTTCTTTGATTCAGATTGGGGCTGCCACTCATATTGCCTGTTTGAAATGGCATGTTCCACTGAGAAGAGGAAAACGGTATCATTATTTTTTCAGCTATGGGTATGATCACATGGATATACAAAATTATAAGGAGTGATACTGAGGCCCCTCGGGAGTATCAAATAAAACATTTCAGCATTATGATGTTTCAGCTATTAAATTATTTTTGTAAGGGTCATAAGAAAAATGTTTTCCACTCAATGTGAAGAGGTGTTTAAAAATTAAACAGGGATTTCTGTTTAGAAGGGACCAATAAAGATATAATGGGCCCGGCCCTTATTTATTCTTCATTTTAACATCTTTTATCCCAGAGAATTCAATGATTTCAAAAAGCTGGTTATGATTACACACTAGGAAATGCTGGAATCTTTTCTCTTATCATGGCCTTTCCTTCNNTAGAAAAAATAGACTTATTTTCTCACCAGACCATTTCAGAATTGGAATTACAGTCATACAGCAGCCCTTGGCTGCTGTGGAACTTTTCTAATTCATTACTTGACCCATGTCGATGAGAAAATTCTGTTCCAGTACTCATCCCTTGCTTGGTACTCAAAACACAAGCTAGAACCTGTTGGGATTAGCCTCCTGTTGCCTTATTACAGTTTCCAGCCAAAACAGTCTTCCTGATACTCTCTGTGTTTCGTGTATGTTGCTTGCCCCCAAATCAAGATGGTAGCACTGCATAACTGCCTCTTCTGGATGTTCAATCATTTGAAATAACACTGCATATGTCAGTGAGTCCATGGATGGTTGAAGGATGGTCAAACAAAACAAGATATTGTTAACTTTATATATTAAATGATAGTGTACAACGGCCAGCCCCGTTCTCTTTCCTGATATGCACAGATGGGTTATAATAGGCCAGTGAGTGCCTGAGGGGAGTATTAATGACATAATGAACCTAAGTCCTCAAGCAGCACTCAATGAACTTTCAGCAGTGACCACAGCAAGCCCAGCAGGTAGACCAGCAGCACCTCAGTGAGGTGAAGTGTGAGGTTGCCACTGAAATGTTACATTGTTTTGGAATTTTTGAGGGGATGCAATGACCTGCAGCAGGTGGGACTACAGTGGCTGCCAGGGTCAATTCACAGTCTCTGTCTGGAGTCCCCCGGATGAAACTTCTCAACTCACAGACTCAGCTTGCTCTGAGCTTTACGGTTTTAAGTTACAGTGAAGAATGTTGTGTTCTTCCCTTCTTCTGCAGAGGAAAGAAGTAAGTGCTGTTTAAAAGTCAATGTGGGATGCTGAAAATTAAAACACAAGAAATTGGAGGCCGAGGATATAGCTCAGCAACATAAGTGCCTGCCTGGCAAGTCCAAGGCCCTGAGTTTGATTCCCAGTACCAATAAAATAACTGACAAGATAATGCAAAACAAAACAAAACAAAACAAAAGAAAACAAAATAAAATAAAATAAAATAAAATATTGTGTTAGGAGTGCAGAATTCTCTTCAGTGAGCTCCGTATGGATTGATCTGGAAAGCTTGGAGATACCGGAAATGAAGGATCTGGCTGCATTTCCAGTTGTGTGATGTGGACAGCGTTTGCGTTTCCCTCTTCCATCTGAGTGAGCTGGCAAGAAAAGCCCAATGCTTTCTCCATGTCAGCAGGAAGTGGGTCGGCCTTCGCTCAAGCGGTTACTTCCTCACACTGGACTTTTCATCCGTCAGCAGGAAGCCATGGAAGGAATCTTCTTCATTCGCCTTCCAGCCCTGAACTAGTATAAAACCCCACCTCAGTCTCTCCCTGCTCTTGATCCGTTTTTGCGCCCGCTTTGGAAGTCTGTCTTCCTCTATGCAAAAGGCCCCCGGGTGTATGGCCCGCTTCCCCGCTTTGCTGTGTAAGGTTTCCTCAATACTGGAACCAAATTTGAAGGTGGAGGACCATTTTTTTTTCCTTCAGGAGGCCACATTGAGTGCTGGGTATGTTTATTACCACAGCGTTTACCTACATTTTATGTGTTGCTGGTATGTTCTGCTTACTGTATTGTAAGAGGAAATAATAGTAATAAGTTTTCCTTATTTGCTGTTGAGTATCATACTGAGCCCATCTCACAAGCTGATTTCATTTCTTCTTCCATAAAGCCATTCATGTGTGGGCATTTATTGTCCCAATTTAATGTCAAAACTAAGACCAAAATGATGTCATCCGCTATATGCGACCCAGCTGGGGTGACCCCAGAAGAGCTGGTGCTATACCTTTTGGATTTTCAGACTCCCATTTGTGAGCTGAATATATGAAAGCAATGGAAAACAAAACGGGACAAAGAGCAACAAAGTCCACTAAGGCACAAAAAGATTAAATGACAAATCTCAATGCCAGTGAGCAGCGAGTGGCGGAGTTGGATTTGGGTTTGAGCTCAGATTTTCAGGACTCCATGCGTCCCCTTTTGTGTAAACCTGTACCCAATTTTTATAAGCAACTTTAGGGGACAGTTATCTTTGCATTTCCTGCTTTCAGTCTTGATGTATTTAAAGCAGATTGCATGCTAAGATCTGTGCGTCGTATTGTGAGGTTGAGCTAATCCTCATGCACCTGAAGGGAAGGCTGGATTGCTTTCTCACAAACAAGAACTGGGCCCCTTCCACAAGGTGATCAACAAAAATTTTTGAAATAGTATGCAAAATGTAGATGTATGCATTTTCTGTTTCCTGAGGTGTTTTTTTTTTTTTTTTTTTAATCGCTCCCTTGACTTCTTTTGTTAAATTATTGATTATTGCTCCAGGGTGAAATGTTAGTTTAAAAAGATAAGTTTGAATAATAGACAAGACTTCTGAAAAATTAGATTCTTACAGAAAATATCATTTCCCTGATATGACACCAATGATATTTTGGTTCCTGTCACCTCCAGGATAGCTTCTAGCATAGACTGCTTGAATTATGCCCATTGGTGCCTGCTTTTCCCAGCGGGGTTGTGATTCTGAGAATGCAAACTGAACTCATGGAGAATTCTAGATTCTTCCTAGGGCCCACCTTCAGAGGCCTTCACATGTGGGCAAATTCAGTAAGTGTTGGCTAAGTTGCTAAATACACTAAATTACATCTCAGATATATAGATCGTGCCTGGGGAGATCCAGCCTCTGGGAACTGTCCCTTTTCATTTGCTTTTCCCCTGTCAGTTTGGTCCTCACAGCACAGTAGGATGACTTTATGCCTTGCTTGGTGTCCTTTCCTACTAAGTCCTAGAGCTGAGGTCTCCAGCCCTCAATGCTACACACGCGTGGCCATTCTCACCACCACAGCTCACCTACACCACAGCTCACACTTAAAGTTGGCTCCCTGTCCTGGGAGGGAGAGTTCCAAAATATCCTTCATTGAATTTAATATAAACTTACTTAGTAGCCTTTCGTGTTTAGAAAGAGGGGATATGAGGAAAGATCCTGAGTTCTTTGCCAGACCTGACTTCTTCCTTTTACCCTAAAAACAATCAAAAAACTCACTAAAGAAAAAAAAGTTTGATTATGATTATGTAAGGGAATAACATGTAGAAAAAAACTTTCAAAATGAAGATAGAGCTGGTTAGAATGAGGAAAATATGCCTTCTAGAAGAGACAAAAGGCAGGAGGCAGAAGCTCTTCTGAGAATGTGTGGCCATCTAAGACAGGTTTTGTGTAAAGGCCACACACACATAGGAAGCCCTAGGGGCTGGTCCTGAGTTGACTTGTGGCTTTTCTTTGTCTCAAAGCATCAGCCTTCTGTAGGCAAGCTGACTTCACCCTGCTCTCTGTCTGCCAAATTCTCACTCACAAAAGTGTCCTGAGGAGAAAGTTAGCTGGTCCCTATGAGGCCCCTGAGCTTCTGAGACCTCTCACCCTCCCTGATTAGAGCAGCTCCCTATGTCCCTGAAGCCTAATGACTTTCACACCCCAGTGCCTGGTGACACGGAGGCCAATCTGATGTTTAGACCCAGGCATGCTTTCAACCTGAGAGAAGGCAAATAGTTCTGTAGTATGCTTTCTCTATAAATAGGAGAGAAAAATAAGTTTGTAACAGCATAGAAGAAGGGCCCTCGCTACCCTGATTTAATTAGGCATCAACTTTTACAAGCTCCTTGTCTTCCAGGGGACATTGTCTTGGTTTAGGGACATGTTGCCATATTCTTTGCAGCCTGCTGTGAAGCAAACTGAGCTGTGATTTCCTTGAGCATGAGATGATTGTTTCAGGAATCAGGCAGCATGGAGCCAGAAGGTCTCCATGGCCACCACCCGGGAATGCAAGGGTCTCCTTCCTCAGGCAGACACAGAGGCAGAGCGGAGAAGTGTGTGCTCGCTACAGCCTACAGTTGCCTCGCTGGTCCCTCCCATGGGAGAGCTTCTTGTTCTAGAGATACAGGTCTGGTGACTGCTTCTGACTGGTGGGGATTAAGTTCTATTCTGTTGAGTGCAGCATTTACATGAAGCAGTATCAGTTTGGTTTCCCTCAGGTTAGCAAGCTTTGCCAAACACGTGAGGGCTGAGTGCTTGCGTCTGCTCAGGACTCTTGCAAGCCTACTCTCCATCTTAATTCACTTTAACAAACCGGGCGATGCTACTCTGTAAAATTCTTGTAGTTTCTACCTTGACTCCTCCAGTCCCATGAGTAAAGGCTGGAAGCGGAAACAACCCTCACAGGCCACTTACTATAATCAAGTTCTAAAGCTGCCTGGGGGCTGAGAGCGCAGAGCTTTGTCTGACATGCCGCTCCTCTCCAAGGGCGCTGACCTCTCCTCTGGGCATCCTTTTCACACTCTTCCTCCTCAGGGCCAGGGAGGAGACCCTGCTGGCCTGGTTCCACAACCTGAGGCTATATGGAGGCTGTGGCAGTGGCTCACTTCCCGGCTAACAAAGTCCTAGGACTGGACACCTAGATGCTCCCTATAAAGGGTGACAAAGACATCTAGATAGAGAATGTCCCCAGAAGGGCCAGATATGCTGGAGGGCAGAGTCTGCATGTACCCTGGGCACAGAGAACTCGGCCTCGCCATGCATTTGGGGCAGGCTTGTGACTGACCTTTGCTTCCAAAGGGTGAATAGGGAGATGCTGCTGCACAAAGCACAGAAGGCCCCCCATGTGTGAAGCAGCAGAAACATGGGGTGCAGTGTGGGCATGCAGCACAGATGGGCAAATGCTGATGAGACTCAGATGCGTGCCCACAGCTTGCAGGGGATTTAGAATTTAGGCTTTATCCCATAGGTACAGTTGGAGTTTTGCAAGGAAAAGCAATACAATATAGGGCATATATTTTATTTTTCATAATAGTCACCCGAAGAATCATACAAAGAGGGTAAAAGAAATCTTCCCACACACTAAAAGCCAAAGAATTCAGCTGAGGAACTGGCTCCCATGGCAATGTCCTGCATGAATCCAGCTGAAGACCTAGAGCGCATGGCAAGGTCTCATGCAGGCCTGTTTCATGGATTTGTGCTTAGAAGGCCCAGAGGTCAGTGGTGAAAGCTAGGAAGTCTGTGGCGGTAGGGTGGAAGATCTGTTCTAGCAGGCTGAGGGATCTGAGCTGGAGCCAAGAGGTGCAGTGCAGAGTAGGAATCTCCAGTCCCATGAGAAGAACCACAGGCTATCCTCAACAATAGTGAGGTCCCAAGCTCCTCTGGTGAGGAAAGATGAGTTCCCTCCAGGAAAGCCAACATGACAAGCTTCTCCATGAGGCTGAGCAGTGTACCATCCCCCCTCCGGAGCCAGGAAGTGTCGCTCAGGCTGAAGACCAGAGCTCCCTCAAGGTAAACCATAGCGATTCTCAGTGACAATGAGGTCCTGAGCTCCTTCAGTGACAAGATCAATGGAGTTCATGAGGAAAGACAGCATGACAAACTCGTCTAAGAGAACCAGCAGCAGCACCTCAGGAAAACCAACAGCTGCAATGGCTTCCCAATGGATGGCCTCTGACCTTCTTCCTTTCCCTTTTGGCCTCTTAGGCTGCTGGCAACAACTCTCAGGTCGGCCTCTCACACCCAGCACAATGCTGGTTTGGTTCAGCTGGGTGTTACAAGTTGACCACCAGTTATCAACCCCAATAGGAAGGCATATTAGGCCATCCTTATGTGATATGGAGACTTGGTATTGCTGGTGAGAGGTATAGGAGGAGGCAGAAGGACTCAGGACCGGTTAGAAAATCACTACTGTCCTCAGATGAGGGGCAAGGGAGGAAGATGCGATTGACTGAACTGCAATGGGGCAAGCCTGTTACCCCAGTATCCCCTTTGAAGAACAGCCCTATATGGAGGGCATGTTACCCTGTTCACTCACTCCCCCACCCCATCTGCTATTTGACACATTCCATTAAAACCATTGCAGATTGCTCCTAAGCTCACCATACTTATAATGACCTTAAACTAAGGAAAGGCGTTATTGCAAGGTAATTATGGAAGATATTTTAAAAGCTGGTTGTATTCAGTTGCTGTGGAGTTAGAAGAAAATGCAGAGGGGTTCGTGGGTCTTAATAAGCCCAACATGAGTGGATCAGCCAAACCACACTTAGTATTAAGACAGCTATTTTCCACTGGCTTACTGTGATGAAACTTGAGCCATTTGATTGCTTGGTGGAGAAGGATTATAGTTTAATATTCTGAAAGGAGTCTTCGGCGTGTCTATTCTAGATCCTCAAGATACAAACTTGTGCTTTTTCAGATAGCTGTCTGTGAGGGGCCAGAGAACCAGGGATAGGAAGCCCTGGGCACGTCCAGAGCCAGCCCCTGCAGCATCAGACCTTGTAAAATGGACTCAGCCAGTGCAGCAGTTGCGGGAGTCACCGACTTCAGCCAGCCTACCAAAGGCCACTGTCATTTTGCCAACAGTTTAGAGTGTTCTTGTATACATAAAACAAAGATCATTTTTCAGAAGGCAGCTACTGTAAGTTCTTGGCTCTACCTGGTACATCCTTCGGCTCTATCTCCTCTGAGACCCCTCCAGTTTCACACACCACCTCCCACGTGTCCCATGAGCCTGACACACTGTATTGGAGTCACCCATCACCTGTCTTCTTGTCTGGACTGCAAGGTCTTAGCAGGCAGGCCGTGTTTAATTTTGTACCATTTTCATCTGAACAGTACCTGATGCAGGTTCAGCGTTGGGTTAATGAGTGTATAGATTCTCGGGTGCACCGCATGCCAGGATCCTGTCGTGCTCGTTGTGCTAATTGATTCTGCCTTTAAAAAAAATTGTATATATGCGCGGTTTAAAACAGAGATGCTTTTTTCGTTTAACTTCAACAGTGCTAGGAGTAGTAAGGTTGTTTGTGGCTCATGTGGATTTCCTTAGGTTACAAATATAAATTATACTATGTCTATATTCGTGGAATTCCCTCGCTGGGGCCTATGTTTACACCAGCAGTTTACTATAAGGTGCACAAATTGCTTCCATCCAGCCCTGGTAAATCTGCTCAATTCCTGGAGCAGAGCCTTTGGACACCAGTTTGGAAGAAGCTTTAAAGTGGTCAAGATGATGGCTGCAATGAGCTTCTCATGCAGGTTAATGTCTTTAACATTTGTCTGATTTTTCTACCTTGCTTTTTTTTTTTTTTTTTTTAATCACAAAGATCCATTTGCAGCTCTGTTTAAAACATATGTAAGACAACAACTTTTCTGAAGGGAAATTTTTGACCTCAGTAAACCTTGAAAAAGTCTTGTGGTCTTAGTTCTGTCCATTTAAAAATTGCTGTGCGTTTGTGTATCTATATGTGTGCACTTAGGTGTGAATACACTTGCACTTTGCTTGACTTGGGGCGTAATGTCAGGATATACTAGTGTAAGAAAATGATACAAATGAAAATAATATTCCCTATGATGGAAGGCACTTCCAGCGCACAACAGGGTCAACAGTTTACTTTAACCAAATTTTTATGCTGAACTGAATGGTTCAAAGCAGTGGGGAGATGAGCCGCTGGAATGGCTTCTCGCATATTTCATATGTGGTTTGGTTTGGAAAGAGGACTTTCTCCCTTTCTTCTCCTGATAATGAGACTAGAGCTAAGCACCGTGTAACAAAGAAAATCAGCTTTAGAATCCTGGGTTCTTGCTGGCGGCCGGGAGAGTCCCCGCAGGCACGTCGATGAGGAGCTGAAGTTGCAAAGTTGCTGAAAGTCCTAGGTATTTACAGCTCAGCGCAGGTATTTTTCTCCCCAGGCATCCTCAGAGCGCACTGCCCATCTGTGTGAGCTGTTGAAGTTGAAAGCAGATTATCAGGAAGGGGCCAGTGAGTGGCACCCGGTCATCGCTCTCTCGAGCCTGGCTTACTGACAAGCCTGCTCTTGGCTCATTAAATTTCACAGTTTTCCCAGCCACCATCTGTTCGCTCCAAGGAATCTCCAGCCCATTCCAGGGTTCTGGTGCATTTTCCATTATGCACTTTAGAAAGTTGGCACTATATGGGCTATCTTTGGAATGAGTATCCAAGCAAAGTCGGTTTTATTGCTCTTCCGTTATGTTTGTACTCCAAGGGTTTTGTTCAGAAGCCTCTAGTATGACCGTATCCTGTGGCTTTCCCAAATTCCTGTTCAGGAAACAGGATGGCCACACAAAAAGTTTTAAACTATTAATCATTTAATTTGGGGTCATTTGGGAGTTGCACTGTTGCTCTTCAAAAACACCAGATAAGCCTTTTTCTCCAACATGATAACTTTTATTTTTGAAAAAATTGGAAAATGTATAAATTTAAGGAATCACTTCTACAACAATTATATTTTAAGGAAGTTGGGAGAATGTTAGGTTCGTACTGCCTTTCAAAAATATGCTTCAAAAACCCTAATAATTTACATGTATCCCAGGCGTCTTTGAAATTTTCTTTCCTCATTCCCTGTTCAAATTGTTCCCTCTGTAAGTGCACTACCCCACATTTAGTCAGGTCTCCCCCACGATACCATTGCGTTACTTCCGGCCACGTGATCACTGATTTTGTTTCACTCTCAATGCTCTTTGAACTTTGCCCTCTTTCCCTCTACCCGACAGCCTCATTCCTTGCTTGTCTGCGTCATTACTCCTGCTTCCTTCAGCCTACAGCAATCAGAAGTAGCATTCTGCAATAAAAAGATGTGCCATCTGCTGGCTGGAAGCTCTTGAGTGGCTACACCATTGACTTCAGGATACAGCACATGTGTCCCTACACAACATATGGCCCATTTCTTCTCCAGCTCAGGACTTATTCTCATTTCTTTCAATTCCTGAGACCTCAGCTCTAAGTCTTTCCCCATTGGATGCTCCTTTGACCCCACATCTAGGATTGGAGCCCTCTATCCCGAGTCTTTGGGACAAACTTCCCTTTCCTTATAGGAGGAAAGGTTTATTTTGACTCATGTTTTGGAAGTTTCTGTCAATGGTCAGCATGCTCAAAGGGTAGAGGACCTGGCTGACAAAAGCTTCTCTTGTCATCGTGGTTGGGAAGCAGAGGGAAGGGTTGAGTCAGGGAGGAAGGTACATCCTTCCAGGTCATGATCTCAGTGACCTTCCCATCCCAGGTCATGGCCTCAGTGATCTTTCCATCCCAGGTTATGGCCTCAGTGACCTTTCTGTCTCAGGCCATGGCCTCAGTGACCTGCCTGTACCAGACCATGGCTTCAGTGACCTTCCTGTCACAGGTTAGGGCCTCAGTGACCGTCTTGTCATAGGTCATGGCCTCAGTGACCTGTCTGTCACAGGTCATATTCTTAGTGACCTTCCTGTCACAAGTCATACCCTCAATGACCTTCCTGTCATAGATCACACCCTCAGTGACCTTCCTGTCACAGGTCATACCCTCAGTGACCTTCCTGTCATAGGTCATAGCCTCAGTGACCTGCCTGTCTCATGTCATAGCCTCAGTGATCTTCCTGTCATAGGTCATGCCCTCAGTGACCTTCCTGTCACAGGTCATACCCTCAGTGACCTGCTTGTTCCAAGCAGGCCACCCCCCCAATATCAAGTCCACTGTAGCCCCTCCATGACCCAGAAGCCCCATAGCTGCATCCATGGGTCTCTTGGGGAACATCTAAATCTAAACCATAACACCCTCATCTGATTCCACACCAACCATTGCTTCCTCAGCATGAGACCTACCACACCCCCTGTGGACATTGCCTGTCACTCTGTCACCCTCTCCTGCCACCTTATGCCTGGATAATCCATGGCACATAGTGCATATGCTTAGTAAGTACATACTGAACAAGGAAAAGTTCAACTCTGGAGGACAGAACAGAGTAAGATAAAGATGTCTTTCCACAGATTCCGTGGCTTGTTTCCCAAATTGTATTTGTCAGAATCCCCATGTGAAATAGCAGCATGGTGGCACTTACAAAGTAAACTTGTTACCTTAGGACCATACAATTTACTGTTCCTCTCTTTAGTCCTTGTAACATGGGTGCACAAAAAGCAAACTGACATTGGATTCAGAATAACCTGGGTACTAGTTCTTCTGGTGTCATTTAGAGTGTGAAGCTAAACCAACTGATGTACTTCCTGGAGATCAATTTCCCCCTTTTGTTACGTGGAAGTGACAATCCTGAAATTTGTGTGAGAGGTTTTACGTGAAAACGCTTGAGTTGGTGCCGAGTATGTAGTAAGGTATTCGGTAAATGTTGGTTTCAGGTCTTGCATGAATGAGAGGTAAGAGATCCAGGTATGTCATGTTATTAGGCTGTGTCAGCCTCTTGTTCATGAATTCAAGTCACCATATGTGGCAATTTACCAACCTTCTCTTGGATCCCTCATTTTACTTTAAAAAATAATCTGATAACTATAAACAACTTAAATGCTTTCTCTCTCTCCCTCACTCCCTCTCTTCAGTATCAGTCCATTTGTCATCTATCTCTCTTTTGTTCATCCATTCCTCCCTTTATATCTTACTTCACAGAAAACATACAAGGAGAGGAAAATGTGTTTCCAAGTTAGTTTTTGCTGTGGTTGTTTTGTTTTGCGTTGAATCTTGAACCAACTTCCTGTTTATAGTTATAGTGCATATTGAGACAAAGAAAGACATGCATGTTATTCAATATAGAATTTCACAGTCGTCTCCTTTTTGAAATACTATCACACTTTTCTACCACTTTTTGTTGTATCACATTTTATAATTTCCTAAGACTTTCTACATCTATAAATATTTTTAAAATATGGAGCTTTATTTCTCGTAGGAATATTCCATGGTTAATCAACATATCTGTGGGACTCAGTATAAGCAGTGGCAGGAAAAACCAGTCTTTTTTGACCTCATGTCACTCCCTTTTGTATCAAGTCATTGCTCTCCATTTAATTAAGGTAATGAGTGTTGTGACAGGCCTGTCTGTGGACCTCGCGTTCTCATCAAGCGCCCTTGAAAGTGCAGTGACACTCGGCCACGGTGAAAATGAATGGCTGGCACACTGCTGCAGTGCTCTGATCTGTCTTCAAGAAAAGCACGGTGAGTTCCAGAATGACTGAAGTAGCACCGCCTGTCTGTCGCGGGGGCGTCTTCCAGCGGAGCCCGCTCATCTTATTTGAGCATTCATTTAGCAGGAGCAGATCGTATTTCTCTGCACTAGCCCTTCCCTGGGTTGTAATCAGTAACGATTCTACAGGGCACCTTCTGGGCAAACTGCTTCTACATGAAGCCAGAACAAACAAAGGAAGACCTTTGGAGAATTGCTGCATGTGCTCATCTCGTCTGTCCTTTGTCAGAGGCAGTATGTTCCCTGAGAGAAAAGAACACAGACTAAATTCTGGAGGCACTTTTTATGAGTTTTCCAAGTGTGATTTCAACCATATTCCATTGTCTATCTGTCCCGGAGTGAAAGTGCATGGAGCGAGTTAGGAAATAGCTCTCTAGGCTCTGGCATCTGACCGTCCACACAGAAGCAGCTCCTTGCAAGGTGGTGGGAGCTGTATTTGTTCAGGTTGGTCCACCACCAGGGAACGCACAGGCATTCACCTCAGCCCAGCTGACCCTGCTAGATGTCTCTGGCTTCAGAGAAAGAAAGGCTTTGCATTTCTAGTTGCTTTTTAATGATTTTGTAAACATTTAGGTCAGCCAGGTATCATTGCCCTAGGGTCAGCGAGATAGCTCAGCGCCTGCCTAGGCAAGTGCAGGAAATGGGATTCTATTCCCAGCACCCCCTAGCCCCCCTCCCCCCCCAGGCCTCGCTGAGCTGGCTACCAAGACTGGGCCTTGTGGGGCACACCTGTAATCCCAGGACGGGGGGTGGTGGGTGGTGGGTAGAAAACAGGATGTACCATAAACATTTTAAAAAAGAAAAATGGGGACTAGGGCGATAGCTCAGTAGAATAACTGCTTGCCTGGCAAACACAAGGTCCTGAGTTCAATCCCCGGTACTGAAAAAAAAAAGTCATTATCTCATTTCCAAAGCATATTGGATGATGATTTTAGTTATACATTTTTTGTTGTTGTTGCTCCTATTCAGCTGTTAATGAGGAGAGGTGACAACATCATCCATTCTCTTTGCAATCATGATTTTGAGAAGAGCATTACTGTATCCTTCTGTGTTTAAATTCAAATGCTTTCTCAACATCTTTCTAGATAACTGAAACAAACCCATTGGAATATCTAGTATCATTTTACCTAGACTAATTCGTTGGTGATATTTGTAATACAACATTTAGGTATTTTATTTGCTAAATTCTATATTTTCACAAATAGTTTCTTTTTTGGTATGGCAAATGTTTTCTCTTATTTAATCCTGTTTTCAGTGTGTATCTTTATTTTAATGAAGCAGAAAGCCATGGCATGTTTGCAGGAGGAACTACACAGAACCACAAGTGAAAAATGGATGTTTTAAAATGAATTTGTACGTTGTGAAGATTTTATCTGATTCTGGCATTGCTACAGTATCATCCAGCACACCTTGAGTTCACCAAATATAATAATTTCTATTAAGATAAAGCTATGTACATTATTTTACATTTGGAGAAAAAAATCCTAGAAGAATGTGAATTCAAGTAAAGCTGCTAATTTATCTCCCAGCAGATAATTGCCTCTTCTAGCTATGTAAGGACCAGGTTATTCTACTTGTCTCTTTTCTTTACCCTAGAGGATGAGAAATCAGGGAATATGGATCTCTAATGTTAGAGTATATTAGTGTATGGACCACGAGGGACATTGAGGCAAAATTGCTTTAATCATGCTGGCAGTGCAATTTATTACACACAAAATTGATTTTAACAAGAAATGTGTGAACATTTTTCGGTTATCAGATTGCTTGATGGTTGCATTGGGGATGGACCAAAGGCCAAATCAGGCAAAAGGACCAATTGGATTCTGGGCTGTAGTCACAGAGGAATAGATTTTCATTTTTTTGGAAGGAGATTTATTTATATTACATTATACTGAGGGCTTGTTGATGTGCTTGCTAGATTTTGCATTCCGGAGTTTAGTTTCTCAAGTGCAGACCACATAATCATCCTCTTTATGTCTTCATGCAAGAAGGATAAGTTCAGAAAGCAGAGGCAAGTAGATAGTGGGTAGGACAGAGGCAATGTATATCTGTTATCCACAGCTGATATTGCTGCCTCACACATCACCGTGATCTGGCTAGCTTGTTACGGAGATCTACCGTGGGCAAGAATGGCAAGGGGGTAGGGCATTAGCTTGGAGCATGAGACTATCAGAGGTTGGGTCTTTGTGGGTTTCCTTTCGTTTTCATGGTGTTCTTTATTCTTTGCTAGTTTTGAATCAGCAATGTTAAAAAAGATCCATGAGAGGGCTGGCGAGATGGCTCAGTGGTCTAGAGCACCTACTTGGAACAAGCTGAACTAAAGC
>NDGM011191962.1:0-14329 GCA_002564305.1 Octomys mimax | reverse complement strand
GTTCAGCTTGTTCCAAGTAGGTGCTTTAGACCACTGAGCCATCTCGCCAGCCCCCTTAATGTTAATTTAATAATATGCAAACACTATAAATGCAAATTGAATTTTTCATTCCTTCTTGAATGCATACTTCCCGTGTGACATCAGAGGTGTCTCCAATTAGGAGATGTGGTATACTATCTCACCTGCTAGGTGGGTTTCTGGACTTACGTTGACTCCTAGACTGTGGTACAAATGACACTGCACTTTTTCCAAGCCTAGAACTCAAGGAGGCCTTTAAAATCTTTGCTTTTTTGGAACCTTCCACAGCTACAGAACAAACTAGATCTAGCCTCTTAGCTATATGTCAGTCTTTGGCATGCTGATCACAAATGAGGAAGCTTGGTAGAAACAAGAAGTGCTAGGCTGATCGTATCCTAAATTGAAAGTCTGTAATATTGTGAGCTAAATAAATGGTTCTTCTTTTCAACTGCTAAATGTTGGAAAGGTTTATTATGCAGCAAATATTAAGGAATGAATGTAAATATTGTAGAGAAGGTACATGCAACTTTTAAAAAAAGAAACAAATCAGACACATGAGTATAAATATTGCATAAGCTCTCTTATATGAAAAATCTAAAGTATAAATCATTTAAAGAGCATAATAAAGTAGAAAGCAAGAACTAAGGAGATACAGTTTTTTATTGAAATGCACAGTAGAATCTAGAGATGGAATGTGAGAGTTGGTGGCTAGGAAGGGGGATCGAAAGAATTAAGACATATTATGCACATGCACATATTTCCCATGATAAATATAATCTTTATGTACTGAAAAAATATGCTAATAAAAACTAAATTTTTAAAAAATAAAATAGATCAAACAAATAGATGTTACGGCAACCTACAAAATTCACACGACCATTGATTTTACCTTTATCTCTAAGACAAAGAAAAGACTAGAAATTAGCCTTTTAAAAAATGAGATATAAATGAGAAAATGAAACTTTAAGAGTTTCTAATTATTATAGCAATTACTTATTTTATTTTTTTCTTTATTACTTGTCTATAGATGCTGCATAATTAAGCCAGTAGACAGACCTTAGATAATCTTCTGTATCATGTATTTGATAATATGTATCAACCTCTAATCTTTTTCTTCATTTTTTTCATAGAAAACCTATACTGTATTATTTTTCTTCTTTGTTTCATTTGTCTCCTCATAGGGAATCTTTGTAGTCTTGGTTACACTAGAAAATGTCCAAACCTGAGTCTAAGATTTGAGTAAAAATAATTTAGTTTGAAGATTAGGAATGTACTAATAAAAACCAAAGAAAATCAGAAGGTAAGGAGAAATCAACAAAAATAATAGATTATATCTCAGTTACTTTTCTCTTGTTGTTAGGAGAAAATACCCAACACCCAAAATTAAGGAAATTAAGGAAGGAAAGATTTATTTAGCTTACAGTTAGTTGAAGTTTCAGTCCGTACTTGGCTGTCTCCAAGGCTGAGTGGCACAAAGAAGAGGGCAGAAGTTCATGGCAGTGGAAAACAGCAAGACAGCAAGAAGAAAAAGGGAGGAGCAGCAGCTGCCATAGCAAGCAAGCCACTCTCCCTTCCATACAATTGTATGGACATTATCAGCCCCAGGGCGGGTGTAGCACTCACACCCATAATCCCAGCATTGGATCAAGAATTAAGCACAAACTCTAAAAACCTGCCCCAATGCCTGCATGAGGTTTTGGTGGGACACCTATATACAAACAATAACAGATTATTAAAATAACCTAGCTGATAAATGAAGCATATTTCTATGGAAAACATAGTAATTTCAAAGAGAGAAGTATCACAATTTTGAAGCAAGAAATTTGGGACAATTTTGCACTGATTCCCTTCAGTCACTGAATAAAGGTTGTTGTATGAGGACCATTGCTTCTGCCCTCTGCAAACCAAGGTCCACTAGAGAACAAGAAAATATGAATTCAGGAGTTGACAGTTCCCAAGTGTGGAGGAGATGTTAAGGGTGGAAAGCTACAGGTGGGATATCAAGTGTGTCTTCATTAACTGGTATTGTACAGAATCAGCTTAGTGTTTGACTCAACCTATTCAAGTTAAAAAAAGAATCGAACAAACACTGCTTATTGCGTCAAGTTCCTGAAATCTTTTCTTAACCTTTCAAAAATAATGTAGAATCAGCACGTTTAATGCAAGTAAATCTATCTTCAGCATTGATCTTAGATTTCCCATAGTGTTCATATTATTTAAAGAATTGCGACCAACTCATGGCCTTTGCTTGCAAAAATTCACAGTAGCTTTGGATTCTTTGTTACATTTTGTTCCAATAATTTACTTCACATTATTGTTGTTTTGTAGATTAGATCTAAAATACAACTGTAAGAATCTCAGTTTAGGTCTTTATCCCCTCTTCTTTTTCACATGAATCAGAACATCTTTTTTTTCCCTGTTTTTCTTCTACTTACTCTACATGAGCCTCCCATGTAATTTCCATTGCCTTTCGTAAACTATTTTCTCCCCTGCATTAATTGATTTGACCATATCTATTTTCCTGAAATCAGTGGATGCCCTGTGGTTTGCTGAGGAATTTCTTTACAATTCAATAAACTCCTCAGGTCACAAATTATGAGCATGCTGGCAGCAAAGAGCCTACATTCCCAGAAAGAGTATAGGAATTATTCATGGAAATGTAAGAGAGATGAGTTACATGGAGGGGCGTGTGACAACACTAGCTTTCAAAATGGTCAGTGTAGATGAAGAAGTTGTGGATCACTTCCTTTCTTTCCTAATGCTATAACATTAATTTTCACCACAATATATATCAGATCCATGATTATTGGTGTTAGATTCAATAAATTCTACTATAATAAATTTACTGATTTATTTGGTTGTTTTTTACATCCACGTGTATATTTTTCTTCATAAGAGAATTTTGTTCAGTGTACATGTTCTGTAAGTCTTCCCAAATGCTGCTCTGTGTAATTCTACATTTTCATCTTCTGAAAGCACTTTTAGTATTAGAAAGAAAAATGTAGGTTGTTAGCAAAATGTACCACATTGTGTAATGTACCATTCTCCACAGAATTACAGACTGCTTCTCCTGTTGAGATCTAGTATTCTACACATCTCCATGAGTGAAATTTTCCCTTATCAATATTAATCACCATTTTTGTAGGAAAGCCTCTCTTCACATGTTCATATTCATTAAACCAGTTCCTCTTTTTTGCATCCTTTGTGTCCTATTTTCTAGTTATTTTGTAGTAATTTGTTGAATAGCATTAATTCATTTGGATATTAATCTTATTAATTCATTTGGATGTTAATTTTCCAACCAATCTCTAAAGTCCCTAAGAGGTGAAATTGAACAATATTTTCTTTTAATACACAGAGCCAGTCACTATCAAATATAAAGTAAAAATACAGTAAATGAGATTCTTTGTTGAATTATTTTAAATTTTTTAAAAATTTATTTATTGGTTACAAGATCTCGTTATGCAGATCGACCCATAATGATACTCCTGCTTCAGCCTCCCTAGCTCTGGGATTACAGGAGTGCACCACCACGCCTGGGTTCAGTGGCCAAAACTGTGTTCCCAGGGTTCTGGGGCCAGCACAGTGTGAGGTGCTAGAAATCAAACCAGGTCCTTCAGCTTGCAAGGCAGACACTGAGACCACTGAGTTAACTTTCCATCCCTGAATTACTATTTTATTTGATTCTCACCAATAATTCTTAATGACTCTGGTTTTCTATGCTGTAAAATTCATGTAGAAATTTCCATTTTAAAATTTGTATTTTCCTTAATAAAAATGTATAATGAAACTTAACTGAATGTTCTTTCATTCCATCTCTTTCAGAGAACACATTGCCACCTTATTTTCTAAAATAAATTCTTAATTCCCTCACTGAAAATGACTCATAACAATTAGGTGATATCTAAAAATAATTGATATAATAAACAGTCATTTTTCCTTATAAGTTGCCATTAGATGGAAATTATATCTGCTTATGTACTTTGTACTCTGTCTGTTTAATAATTTTAGATGAAAGAAATGAGGAATGGCATACCAAGGAGGTGTTCAATAATGTAATTATCAACGTAATCTTAGTTCTCCTTATTTATTGAATACTGTTTCATTGTAATGCTACTATGAGTATTACGTGGGTAAGATTATTATGATGTAATAACAGAAATATCAACAGGTAGTCAATATAATAATTCTCCAATCAGAACTTGCACTTTGTTGGGTAACCTAAAGAATGCTACTTAGTTCCTCAGGCCTTTTCTTTCTTACAAATAAAATTAAATTAACTTGTGAAAACTTCTAGAACCTCCATTCTAGTTGTAAATTGTATGTGATCTGTGATGGTTTATGTCTAGAGCTCCCCCGCCACAAGCTTCAGGTAGTCATGAGGTTTTGCCAAAAGGAGCTGAATCTAGAGTGTGTGATACTAGTAGTAAAGGTGTGTGATTAGTAAGTCAGTTCACTGGCTGATTTGGCATAATTCTGGTCAGGATTAATAGTGTGAGTGCTACCTCTGCCGTAGGGCAGATAGCCTACACACAATATAAGGGACAGAAAGACTCTTGTCTTTCCCTTGTAGCATTTGGTGTCTTCTGCTGTTATAAATGGTAGCCCCTCAAACATAGAATCAAATCTTCACAAACTGTGAGTTAAATAAACCTTGTTTCTTTAACTTTGAGTATCAGATGGTTTGTCTCAGCAATGAAAGAAAAGAAACTAGCACATGACCCTAAACACAGTGTGTATTTCTTTGTTTTTGTTTTTTTCTGATAATATGACTAGAACTATATACTCTACATATAAGTTATCCTACATGAGTGACTTTAAGGAATAATGATCTCAATTCTTATATTAGACAGAATATGAAAATGAAGAATATTTATTTTATATGTTTAAATGAAAAGGAAAAATGCTGACCAGATAGCTCCGCAGATTAAAGTGCCTGTTTAGGCAGATGCTGGGGCCGGGGATTGATCTCAGCATTCTGTGGTGGCCCTGACCCTGAGGTACACTGAGAAAGCTACTGAGACTGAGCATGGTGGAGCGCCTGTAACCCTAGTGCTTCAGAGGCTAAAAAACCAGGAAGGATCACTGCAAGTCTGATCTACATAGTGAGACACTGTAGACCCTGAAGACCTTGTACTACAGTACATATAAATAAATAAATAAGAACATTCCTCTATGTTCGAGAAAGAAACATACCTAGATATATTGGCTTTTAATTAGGGTTGGATTTATTTATGTTGTGGTCATAGAGATTTCCAGGATAAATTTACTTTAGTCATTGATTTTGCTAAGTCCATATAAAAGCTGAGGGTAGTATGTGGAATTTTAAAAAAGGAATAGTAAGTAAAAGCTGTCAGAAAATGAAAACAAGATGTCTCTCAAGTATGTATGGATATGAAAATAAGCTGTGCAATAAAGAACAGGTTTCTTTTTCATGAGAAATAAATAGTATATAAGAATTATATTAAATTGCATGAGCAAAGTATGATAGTGAGTTCTTATAGTAATTCTTCAATAAGTAAGCTGTGAACAGTGGAAAGCTATGTAAACAATGAGAAACAACGGTAACAAAAGAGAGCTCAGCACTTATTTTTATTTTAAATATAAAAATGGAAGATATTTTTAAATATAGATTGTTAGCCATTACAAATTTAATAATGTGAAAGGATCAGAGAAATTATATTTCAGACCTCAGAAAATTATAAAGAAATTTATAATTTCTTATAGAAAGAAGAAGGATTCTGGATAGATTTTGCTTATCATAAAAAAGAATTTGAAAACTATCCTGAAGTTGAAGGATCATGTGCTATATTGTTACTTGATAAAAATAAAGATATGATACAGAAAATTATTATTGTGTGTCCACTACTCTTCACTTGCTTATTGGTGGATCAAAACATATTTAATAGTACATATCTGAGATGCTACACATCACATTTTTTTAGTTTTTAATCAGATAGGAATTTATTTCAGTGAATCTCTTCTTAATCACAATTCCAAATGTTATTGAAACATAAATTTAAACCATCCTTTACCCTATGTACTATCTACTTGGTAAACTATGAAGTACATTCTTACTTGAAAAATACAACTCAGAGTGTTCTTACTGACTTATTCTATCATGATCTCACACTATCCTAGGCAGATGGGAGTTATTTTCTATAAGAAATGTCAATGAAATGTTTCCAAAGAAAATGTCTTTCTAATGTATCAAAGTCAATGGGATCTTTTTGCAACATAAATCTAATTAACTGTAATTCTTATAAAAACATAAAAGTCTCTCTGACAAAAAGTGAAATTTAAAGCTATAACAATAAAGCAAATCAGTAATGTTACCCTGCTTTGCTATCATTATTTCAGCTGAATTGCCACGTGATCTCTCTGTTCCTTCTCTAGTCCAGTATAGCTAGTCAGACAGACTATTGAAAAATCATCAAATTACTTCTCTTCAAAATCCAAAATTCCAGTGACAGCCATGGTGGCATATGCTAGTAATCCCATCACTAAGGAAGCTAAAGTAGGAGGATTGCCATAAATTTAAGGCCAGGAATTGGATACATAGTAAGTTTCATTTTTCACAAACTGTGTCTCCAAAAACCAAACCAAGCAAAAAAAAGAAACAAAAAAAAAGTTCCACTTGCACAAGATTCTTCATAACATAACTCTTGACTTGTTTTAAAGAAATCAACTTTATTGTTATAATTTACATCCAAGAGCTCATCCATTTGAATAATATTATTTGATGAATTTATATTTCACAGGTGTAAACCAATGAAGCTGTCACTACAATCAGGATATCTATGTCTTCTCTTTCCTTCTCCATTCAACTCCAGTCATTCATGTGCTTCGTTGTTACTTGTATATAAAAATATATTCTTGCCTCAGGAGCTTAGTTATTGTCCTCCTGTTCTATATGCTTTTTCCTCAGATACCATTGCACCTTCTTCTTAGTTTCCTTCAGGCTGCTACAAAACAACAACATAAATCAAAACCTCCAAATAAACTTGAGTATTCTGCCTAACACATTTTGCTCCCCCTTACATTTCATAGTTTTTTTATATTGTATCTATCACATGGTGACATTTCATATATCTTTAAAATCTATCCTTTCTGCCTCCCACTTCAGTATAAGTTTCCTCTTGCTATATTCAGCTAAGTTAGGCAGATATATTGTCAGCATTCAGACAGGGCTAGAACTTGATGAGCAAGTGCAAAAGAAGGAACACATGACACCAATGGGGAAGGACACCTCCCGGGAAGGCCAGACCTCAAGACTGAAAGAATTCACTTACACACTTCCTGTAAGGATAATCAGTAAAAATTGATATTATAAATAGGTATCAATTACCTTGGGAAAGCCCTGAAGAGTCACTGACCCACGCTTCTCCAGGAAAAGCTCCTGTTGTATTTCAGGTCAGCTTGCTATGTGACTTGCTTCCCCATTTTTTCTCCATTTAGGCATTATTATCTGATCAGTTATGCCCGTAATTTTATTAGTTCAATGTAATTTTGTCTCACCTCTTGCTCACCTTGTGATTTCCTATTTTTTGCCACCTTGGATTCACCTCACATCCTGGTTTTGCTCTATAAAAATCTCTAGAAAAGGCAGGGTCCCCAGCAACCCACTTGGGAACCCCTTCTGTCTCTCAGACAGAAGCTTTCTTTCCCTAATAAATGTATTTTGCTCTTAACATCCATTGTTCCTAGAATTCATTCTTTGATTTTAGAGAACCTGACCTCTAGCAAGTTGAGAATTTCTTTCCCCTATATTACTCTGGACAAGGATTTTTATAGTTTGGCTACTGTGGCTTTCCCAATCTCCAGACTGCTGAGTGGTACAGAATAGAAATTCAGTAAATATGTTTTGAATATTTCTATGTACATTAAAATGCATAAAGAACTTTAAAACTCATCAATGGAGAAATACAAAATGCAAAATTATGAGCAAATGTTTGAACACTTACTCAAAAAAGACATATTGATAGCAAATAAGTAGATGAAAGGATGCTTGACATTTCTAGTCATTAGGCAGTTTCAAATTCAAGTGATAGTTAACAATAGCATATGTTTATTAGAATGGGTGAAAGAATCTTGCTGGCAAAGATGTAGAGTATCAGGGTGTGGCTGTGCATTCCTATTACCCTAGCACCTGGTCGATTGAAGCAGGAGGACTGCCACAAATTTGAGGCCAGCCTGGGCTACATAATTCATTGCACAATGCTATAATGAGGTTTGGTGATACAAAATGATAATAAACATATCAATAAATATTGACTCTGTACTGATCTTTTGCTCTTGAGTAAATGATTTGTCAATGAGACTGTCACCAGGCTGAGCTTGAGAGGTTCCTGAAGCTGAAATAAAGCACTTAAGTGTTTTTGTAGCAGGTTTCCTGACTCCTGTAGTGGAAAAGAGTTTTAAGGACAATTCAGTAAAGGTACAAGAAGGTTTATTAGAGATTTAGGATGCATTTAAGAGTGAAGTGCAGTCACTCAGGAGAAATGAGGCACACTACAGTTTGGGACTGGGAACATTTATACTGTCTTGATCAACTAAATCAGATCAAGAGAAATAATGAAAAAAAAGGAGAAATAATGACTTTTTGGCTTACCTCATAGGATTGTTGTAGAATAGAAGCAAACCAATGTGCATCAGTAGATGGTAAACTTTTCTTGTAGCCAAGAGTTCTTGATGTTTACATGTCCAGGGAAAATTCAAATCAAATGTAGGGAAACCAGTTTCTTCTCTTCTCAATTTCTTAAGAGCATTTACTATAGAAAACTCATCATTGTGAGTTTTTTTTTCTCTGCCTCTTTGAAATGCACATACATCTTTTCAAATGCTAAATAAGCCTGTTCCAGCTTTAAATCTGAGAAGGTTTCATCAAGGATCTGTAAGCCATTTCTTTGAAATGTAATCATTAAAGAATCTAGTGTCCTATTTCCCAGTTTCCAAAAGAAGATAAGAGTCTAAATGCAGCTCTATCTGGTTCCCAGAAGGAAGCTTAAATAATATTATAAAGGTACAAGAAATTTTGTTGGATAAAGGCAGTTAGAAATGCAAATGGTCACTTCAATTACCAGGTAAATTTAGAGTGATTTATGTGTGGCAAAGGCTTCTATCAAATCTTAGTTGAAGACAATTTATCATTTTTCTTAAGGCTAGTGGGTTGCATCTACTAGGCTGTGTAAAAGACTAAGCTTACCTGCTTTATTTGAATCATTCACAGATTGCCTTTGATTTGCATTACATTCCAATTTCTTATTTAATAATTCTTATTTAATGATAAAACTTTTTTCTCTTCTAACTTTGTGAATATTTCTAAGTTGGTAGGTAATTTTTGTTTTTAATCATATTTCCCCAACATAGGTAAATGGAAAGTTATATTAAAACAGAATGAGGAATTTCTGGTTGCCACTTGGGAAACAGAGTTGAGAGAAAAAAATCATTTCACCCTTTCAACAAAGAAAAACTCAGGACATACTACAAGTTTCCATCTTTTCTCTTCTCAAGAAGTAAGCTTTAGTCACAGGGCCAAACCAGGTAGCTCAAAAAAAAAAAGAAAAAAAATATTATATATATATATATATATATATATATATATATATATATATGAATATGAGAGGAATTGTTATCAGATTGGCATAGAACAAGTGCACTCTGTCTCCATCTCACTCTTAGGACCTAACCTTTCCATCACTCTCTTGGCCACTTGTGACAAATCCATGAATGTGCACACATAGATTGAAAGGGGACCTGAAAGGGCAGAAAGTATTGTCAAGAAAATGAGAGGAGAAACCACAGGCAGAACAAGCCTATTCATCAATCATGTATCTAGCCAAATACTGGTTTCTGGAATGTATAAAGAACTTTTTTTACAGCTCATCAGTGGAGAAATGCAACCTGTAAAATTATGAGCAAAAGTTTGAATATACACTTATTCAGAAAAGACATATTGATAGCAAATAAGTAGATGAAAGGATGCTCATCATCTCTAGTCACTGGGCAGTTTCAAATTCAAATTAGAGTTTAATAATGCCATATGTTTATTAGAATGGGTGAAAGAATCTTGCTGGCACAGATGTAGAGTAGCAGTGGCTGTGCATTCCTATAATCCTAGCACCTGGGAGACTGAAGCAGGAGGACTGCCACAACTTCAAAGCCAGCCTATGTAATGCATTGCACAATACTATAATCACTTTGCATAATATTATAATCACTTTGGAAAGCCGTAACAGTTTGTCATCTTCTTATAAAGATAAACATACATATTCCATGTGACCCAGAAAACCCTCTTCTAAGAAGAGAGAAAAGCAGTATGTACACAAAAACTATATAGAGATATGTAGAGCAGTTTTGGATATAATCAGTACACTAAATTAGAACTAATGCAAATGTTTTTCATCTGGTGAATGGATAATCAAACTGTAATATATCTGTACAGCAAAACACTACTGAGCTTCAGTTCCTTTATTCTTCACCCTTTGAAACTTTTTTTTTTTTAAGACAGTATCTCACTAAATTTCTGTTTTGGCTATGTTGGGCTCAAACTTGTGATCCAGCTTCCTCAGACTTCCAGAGTGCTGGAATTATAGACATGCATGGCATTATAGCCATCTGGATCAAACCAAACAACTCTTGACACTTGCAACAATACGATTAAATCTCTTATGTGTTTTGTGAAATGAAAGAAACTACAACAAAAAATTTCTAAATAAATGATTCCATTTATATAACATTTTGGTAATGGAAAGCTATAGGAATGGACAATACTTTATTAGTTGCCAAGTATTCAGTGGGTGAGAAAGAGGTGATTACAAAGGAAATGCATAAAGAAAATTTTAAATTAATAGAACTATTCTGTGTTATGATTTTGGTTGTAGACATAAGAACTTGTATATTGCTCAAAACTGAAAAGTTGTACATCACAGTGATTATTACAGAACATAACCTTACAAATTATTTTTAAAATAATAAAACAGAGGGCCAGCCAAATAGCTCAGCAGATTAAAGCACCTGCAAGCAGATGCAGGGGCCAGGGGTTCGATCCCCGGCATCCTCCCTGCCAGCTCCACCCCCAGGGCATGCTGAGATGGTGATTGAGACTGGGTGTGGTGGTGCATGCCTGTAATCCCAGCTCTTGGGAGGCTGTAAAGAGGTGGATCACTAGGAGTCCGATCTAGTAGTGAGACTCTGAACACCCTGTAGACCCTTCCTTAAAATACAGAAAAATAAATAAATAAATAAAATAATAAAACATAATTTTATAATTTGCCATCTGTTTCTAATGAGTCTTAACTATGGCACATAATATCATATCAGATTTTCAGACATATTAAGCATAACTTATTTTTGTATCAACAATGAATAAAACAGAAGCCATAATGTTTTAAAACTGAGAACAAAATGCAAAATGAACATAGAACATATTCATAGTTAAATTAGTAGGTCTGTCCCATTAAAGGGAGTTAGAATCACATTAGAAGTACCAGCTTTACCTCCAGTCTCCTTAAACTAGAAATAGGATATAGATGTAAATGATAGTCAGAAGGTACAGAAATTGTTCTGTGTTGTGGGTATGAATTACAAAGACAAATTAGTCAGAGCTGTCTGGGAGAGTTAAAGAAATAAAAGTGTGGACCACAGTGTGGCACAGAGATTTGAAATAGAAAAAGAATGGACTGACGCTAGTAACCTGTTCGAGCCACTGTAAGAACTAATTAGAAAAACAAGAGGTTTACCCATAAAACTTAGGCAAGTAGCTATTCTATAAATAATTCAAATAAAGTGTCTTTACAAAATAGAACTTGGCCTATAGAGTTAACTGTCAAGATGTCATATATGAGAACAATATAACTAAATAAATATGCATTCATTTCTGTATGGACTTAAAAGGGAAAATTATTGCTCAACAATGTAATAATTCAGTTATTTGTAATAGGGAAGTAGAAATTAGAATTCAGTTTATAGCACCTTTTAGACTGAAAGATTGTAGAAAGGTTGGGTTTATTCAGCATACACAAGGTTTGTAAAACATTCAGTTCTTTGATTTATGTAAATAGCCTAGTTCAAAGTGCCATAGAGGACAGATGAATTTTTCCTTCAAATGTAAAATTTAAGTAAGTCTTTATTCTCACAATTCAGTTTTGAATTTTATTTATGAAGGAAATGCCAACATACTTCAACTAAAATACAGTAATTTCACTTAAATTATTCCCCCACAAAGACCAAATGGCTATTTTGATAAGGTCAATGTGCTTTTCTCATTTGTCATGTTTTCATAAACTTTGTCTTTTTAATATGTGTTCACACTCTTTTAATACAATTAAACTTGTCTCTTTTTTCTAATGACATAAAATTTACTTATTATAGCCTTCTCAAACATGACTGGAGGAATTTTAATTGGGGCAACAGCCAAGAGGTTATTTGTTCAAGAAAAAAAATTCTGCTCCTTGAATACCTTTTCAATTTGTATGAGAGGCAGATATATTAAAATATATTAAATGATATAAAAGTTTCTAATATAAGGATGTCCACAGCTTAGATAGGAAAAGGCCTGTTCTCATTGAATAATACTACCTTAAACTTCATAGTGGATGTCACACATATGAACAATCTTAAATAAGAAAAAAATTGAAATTACTCAGAACTTCAGGGCTTTTTTTTTTGTTTTATTTTGGTTTTTTTGGTATCAGGGATTGAACTCAGGACCATGTGCTTGCCAGGCAGGCACGTACGCTGCTGAGCTATCTTTCCAGCCCGAGAACTTTAGTTTTTGGTGGAAAATATTGTTGTCCCTCCAAACAACAGTTCAGTGTACAGTTACTTACTTTAATGAAAATAGTCCTGCTTCTTTGAATTTGTTTATTATTAGCAAATGCTCCCTAGATATCTTCCATGAGTCAGACATTATTTCAAAATACAAGGGATACAATAATGAATAAGAAAGATATTTCTCCCATGGAACTCACTTAACTTGAGAAGTCCAATTCTAGAAATATGAATTAACAAATAAAATTAGACACTTTGCAGTCATATGTGTAAAGTTGTAAGTAGAGTTACAATTTGTTTTATATAAAGGCCTAATAAATCCAAAACTGAGAATATTGATTCCATTTTTCATTCTACCTTGTTTCCTTTGTTTTCTACATTCCACTCTTGCTTTTTCTTTTCTCCCTTATATTTATTTTCTGTGTTGTTTTGCTTGTGTGTAATATCTTCTGTGCCTACTCCCCCATGCAGATTATTCTGTTGTAATTTTTTGTTTTACTTTTGAAAATAATTACATTGCAAATAAACAATCCAAACTGAGCAGGGTATGCACTTGAATGAGCATTTAGGTGTGGACTTGAAATTTCCTGGGATAATCATTTTAATACATTCATTACCAACCTCCATTATTAAAACAAATACTACTTCAGGGATTAGACTCAATATATGGTCCAAGAAATTCTGATATGAGTAAGACCAGTGACTTTCTTCCATAATTGCAATGGGCATGTCTTTCTCTATTTACAACTATAGCTGTACCCTGGAAACTTGTCAAATTAATTTGCTGTTCCTGTTAACATCATAGTTGGATTTTTATTTTTTGTCAGGCAAATAATCTCTGATTAAAAGAATGCACCAAGTAAAACTGTAGATTATGTTGCTTTTCCCTTCTAAAGTCATGTCACACCATCTGAGGCCATAATATGTTGGACATTTCAATCCATTTGAATGTCTTTTCTGCTTGATTATGTCATGGTTTAAAAACCTGCACATCATTTCAACATTGCTGATAGAGTAAATTTTAAATGTTCTCATCATAAAAGTATGGTAAGTATTAAGGTAATGGTTATGCTAATTTGATTTGATCATTCCACTTCATATAGAGGTATATGTCATATATAAGTTATATCTTGACAGCAGCATGTGTTGTTCCTTATATGTACATGCAGTTGTAATTTGTCAACTAACAATGAATAGAGTGAATAAATAATTTGAGTACCACCATGAATACAAAGAAATATAGAAATTGAGACCCTCCACTGTGCAAGTCCAGCAGGTAACAGCAAGGGTGCTGGCATCCAGAAAGAAGCCATGGTATACAAGCCACCACCCAAAGACAAAACACTACTCCTCCTGCAGCTTTGTAGAAGGGATGGCACAATCTCTGTATGCAGCTGCCAACTTGTTAGACATAAAGAAGCCAGAGCACCCATCTGACCTGCAGCAAGAGTAGGCAGAAGGCAGTGCTGAGCCCAGGGAGCTAAGTCCAACCCTGGGGCCTGCAGCAAGAAGACTTAAGAGAGGAAATGGACTGGAGGAC
>NDGM011191961.1:0-16998 GCA_002564305.1 Octomys mimax | reverse complement strand
TTTCTTTCTTTCTTCTTATGTCTTTCTTGTGTTTGGTCCAAGGTCTCACTATACAGCTCAAATGTGTACTCATGCCCCTGTTTTCATCCTTCCTAGCGCTAGGATTATAGGCATGCACCACCATGCCTGGTCTCTGTGGCTGGCTCAGCCCACCTGAGGGCACAGCAAGTGTGGCAGGTGGTGCCAGGATCAAACCTGGTCCTTGAGCTTGCCTAAGCATGCTCTTAGTCTGCTGAGCTATCTCACCAGCCCATTGACTATTTCTTTACTATGAGAAATTACAACAAACCACAACAATTTTAAATCTCAAAAATACAAATTCAGAACATCTAGAAAAGATAATATTTTTTTCAGAATCAACAGCTCAAACATTATCATATTTTTGGTGATGGAAGTTTTATTACTTCTTTGTATGACAGTAGCTTATAGTATTTTTGATATAGACATTTAGGGAAAAAATTTTGTCTATTTTTATAGCCGGGTTAATTCTTTCTAAAATGTTAAACATATTTAACCGAAATCCAAGTTCTTTTTGTGAGAGAGAGAGAGAGAGAGAGAGAGAGAGAGAGAGAGANGGCTGGCTGGCTGGCTGGCTGACTCAGCCCATCCAGGGTGGGGTTTGTGTGACATATGGTAAGTGGTGCCCATCATTGAACTGTTGTTCCTGCGCTTTTGCCTAAGCCTGCCTAACCAGCCCGTTAGACTGTTGAGTTATATCGCCAGCTCTCAAAGTCTTGACAGTAGCTTATTTTGGCTTCGGAGTCATCACTGATAACATCCTTAATATTTTAAAATTGTGGTCCCATTTAGAAACTATGGTCACAAAGAGAGAATTATGTGGTATTTTTTTTAACGAAATCTTTATTCAAACTACTTGCTTTCCATACTTCCAATACAGATTTTGTATTGCTTAAAGACAAAATTTCTGATTCATTAACTGTATTACATGTTATATTGCATGTTTGTTAGATCTAATAAAAAGAAAAACAATATCTGATAAGCTTGCAACACATACTACATTTTCAGTAGGTTTTATTTTAAGCAGACCTTGACATAAAACCTACTATGTTAGGAGTCTACGCAAGTAAACCTTGGAAGAATTCACTACACTTACTGTGCAATTCCAGCCCTGCACATTGGTGGCATGGTGCTGGGAGAGCCAGGGCATTAGCAGGCAAAGGTATTTTTGGAATCAAGTCCTCTTCATGGAGGGAAAACAATAACCTAACCATACACTGCAGTGGCAGCAAATGACATGAATACATGCTACCACCATCAAACTAAATTATCCTCCTACCAGTAATCTACTACTATGTGAAAAGAAAAAAAAAAAGATTCCACAAAGTACAGTGGTTCCTCACTTATTGCAGAGGTTATATTCCAGACACCCCCATGACAAATGAAGATTAGCAAAGTAGTAATGAAATATTTATTTCAATATTTATATATATTTTAAAGCTTTATAAACCCTTCTCATACTTATAAACCTTTCCCACCCTTTTAAACACACTTCTAATGTTCTTAACCGTTTTCCAAACTCATAAAACTACATAATTTTGATAACATAATTGTACTGTATGGTACTGCAAAAGCCTGCCATATAGTGAAAAATCTGCAATAAACAATTTAGAATAATATATTTTTGAAAACCGCACAAGTCGAACCATGAAATAGCGAGGGACTACTGTAGTGGATTAAAACATTAACTGCGTTATTGTCTACAGTTCTTGGGAGGAGTGGTTGGGGCTCTGTGCAGATGACTTGTCTCTGATCCACACAGTGCCAGCAGGGATGGCTGGACTGCGGCTTGGAGACCAAAGCTTGGCTGACTCTTCTATTGAGACTTTGCTATTACTGGCCTTGCAAGTGGATTCTCTCAACCCATTCAAAGTGACTTTTGCTTTTATATGTTCTCTGTCTCTTCAGAATAGCCGAGGCCTTTTCACAGGGGATGCGAAATCCAAGATGGAAAAGAGAGGCTATGGTCTTTTTTGCGTTGAGTTTATGACTTCTCCTCTGCAATGATCATTTGGTGAAAGCCATTCACAAGATCAGCCCAATTTAAGAGATGGACAAATAGACAAGTAGACTCCACTCAGAGATGGGGTTATTGCAGAGTCAAATTAAAAAGGCCTAGATAAAGGAAGGGATTATATATAGTGGGCTGTGTTTAACAATTTTCATAATGCCCCATTTAAATTTCTTTTAGTTGGGTCAGAAGTGCCTACAACCACTGTCAAGTAACATGACTTTACGTGGTCTAACCCAGAATAAAGAGACGTTTGTCTTAACCAATGCTAATTAAAACATGTTTGTTGTTGAAGGCATAGAAATGATCATATGAACATGGTTCATGGTAAGACAAGAACTTTCAGTAGGATCCCTGTGTAAATCTTATGAACATCAGCCTTTACCTGTGTCCTGTCTGAGCATCCACCCCTATCACCAGGCCAAGATTGACTGACTTTATTTTTGTCTTGCCTACCACATATCTAGTCAGTGTGTAAGTAATGTTGGATAAACCTTTAGTAAAATGTCATAAATTCAACATTTTTTGAAGAATTTCAGTACTTATATGTTACTCCAAGACACCAGTATCACTCCTGAGAGTACTTATACTATATTCTGCTATGGTCTCTCTGATTTGATTTTTGGCACAGATGGAGCTATGTGACTTTTCTTTGGTCAGTTTCAATGAATTTTTAAACTATACTGCTGTGTTACTGACTATATACAAAATTATATATCTATATCTATATCTATATCTATATCTATAAGTTTTTTTCTCACTCTGCTCCATTTTGTTTATTTAGTCATCACTGGAATGGAAGATCACTGAAAATAGATATTTTTTCATTACTTTATCCCCCAAACTTTGTCTGAAACAAGGTAGGCACATCATGAGTGTTTATTAATAGGCAGACATATAATTAAATTATAAAAAACAAATTACATAAGACACCTATTAGATTAACATATCATTACATTGAGAGAGGAAAGAATTCCAAAATGTGAAATGACAAAAAAATTATATTAACTTTTTTTCTAGAAAACACAAAGATAATTTTAGGACTTAGTTCAAAGAATAATGAACTTAACTCATACCATATTCTTATCCACTTAAAGAAATAGCATTAAGACATGAAAGTTGTCTGCATTTCTGAATCATTGGCACTTTCTTTTACAATAAAGCATTTATGAAGAACTAAGCAGTACTCTAGGTATACGATGATGGACTACATTGCAGTCTTCAATTGTCAGCAGGGAGCATTTGGATATGAATTATATAGAAAATAATTCTATATAATTCCTTATAATATAGGAATATATATATTCCTTTAAATTTGAAATTTATGAAAATATTCTAAAATAATATAGGAATATAATATAATATATTCCTATATATATTCTAAATATATTTACAAAAATATTCTAAAATAATGAGCTAGTCAGTTTTGTTTTCTTAGGTATTTCTTAGATATAAGTAAGAATGACTTTTAAAAATTCAGATACAGAAGAGGAATCACCAACTATCCTTTAGGAAGTCAATATCTCTTTTTCACTTGATGAGGTTCAGGACTGGAATACACATTCAGCATCCAACTTCAAACAATTTTCTCGATTTCCTTATTGTCACGGCCACCACTCTAATTTTAGTGTACCTCCTCAAAGTTCTTGGGGATACCTAATGTGAAGGGCAACAGTTTCGGGAGGTGGAGTCTAATGGAAGATATTTTGGTAATGAGTAGTCTGTCTTCATGAATGAACTGTTACTGGGGCAGTGACTTTACTGTCACAGGAATCGGTTATAACCTGGGTTTGGCCTGGTAGGGTTCATTTCTGCCCTCCTCTCCTCTTTTGCCTTTCTGCCTTTTGCCCTGGGATGATGCATGAGGAAGACCTTCACCAGGACAGTGGTATGCTTTTGGACTTCCAGCTTGCAGACCTGTACAGCAAACCACCTCAGTCTGTGGTATTCTGAGACTACAAGAAAATGAAATGAAGACAAGTACCACGTGGTTAAGTCATGCTATGCCTTTAATTTGTTTTGAAGAAACCACTCAGACCCAGAGTTGATGGGGAGATGTGTGGCAAAAAGGAAATGAGACTGAGAACCTAGGAGAAGCACCTTCAAGACTACTATGTGCCAAGTGTCCTGGTCATATGTGGTGTTGATGACGCTCATTATCAGTTTTTTTTCCTCTGGGATAGAGACGGTAACGCTGCACCACCATCCTAGGATGTCAAAGCAGAGTTTGGAGCCTCAGGCTCCAAGCAGGGGAGGAAAAGCAAGAACTCTTTCCTTTGCCTTTACAAGATGCAATAAACAAATATGTGGTAGATTTAATAAACAACTAGAGAAAGCTTTAAAATATTTTTATAAGCTTTCTAACCATACATCAGTCCTATCCTCAAGATACACTTATATCATGAGTCAAATTTTCTCTAGAGAGCTTTTAGCTATGCCAACTAATTTCTTAATACACTTTGGAAATTAGGTTATTCTTTAGTAAGTCCTTAGAAAATAAGCAACCAACCTATTTATCAAGCAAGCAATATATATATATATATATATATATATATATATATATATATATATATGGGTATCACTCTGATCGCTTATGAATACAGTCTGATAACTTAGAAAGAATTATATATATTTTTCTCTTTATATTTCTTAAGCCAAAGGCAGGATTTGTACTTCCATTAAAGATTTATTAAATTCAAAGTAAGGAAATTGCATGTTAAAGAAAAAATCTAGCCCTTCTCTTTAGGACCTCCACATTAAAATAACATTAAAAAGGATGAAAACAAAGCAAATTTAATTTGTTTCCATCATTTCTCACTTCTTTATTCATACTCTCTGTCTTCTATTAATTTTCACCAGAGCTAGATCATGTTTTCTCTTAACTCTCAAATTCCCTCACTTGTGTTGGTTTAAGTGATACCCACAGGGGACATTTTTCAAAGTGGTATGCTAGGATTTAGCTGTGGGAGGCCCATTAATACACCACATAGAACTTTACTCCCCGTAATGACATTTAAAGAGAGCTATTTGTTTTGACTGTGTTCTTTGTGTAGGCCTGAAGGTTACCATAGTAAAACCCCCTTGGCAAATGTGCAGTCAGAAATTTCTGGGTTAAAGAGGCAGGGGATAAAGAAGCAGACAATTCCCAAATATTTCTGAGCAAAAGCCTGATAAAGGGAGCATTTCTCTCCCATTTCCTTCCCCAAGAAAAGAGTACAGATAATTTACATTCTCTGCTCATAAATCTCTAAACTCAAATTCATATCTCAAATGCTTATGAATTGTAAACTTTCTGATTCTTTCCACAAGTTCTAATTTTTTTATGTTCAAAATAAATTTTGCTGAGGAATACTCAGTTTCTTGGCTGTACAACTAATGGCAATGAAACAGAAAGCTTCAGAGGTATTGAACAAGGATAGAATTTGAAGTTAGAGTTCTACACTCAAATTCTTAAATTTCTACTTCTGATCAGTAGTAAAAACATGGGTAAGTCATGTAACTATTCTGAGTTTCGTTTTCCCTTATCTTTAAAAAATGTACCATTATATATTCTAGCATAATTGTTTCGAAAATTGTTTAAGATGAAGAAAAACTTTAAGCATAATTCCTCGCCTATGGTAAGCACAGATACATATTAGCTTCGTCCGTTTTAAAACTTGGTACCACTGTGGGCAAAATAACCAAGGGGAGATGTAGATTCTTTTTTATTATAAAAAGGCTTTTGTAAAATTCTACAAAGACAAGAAAACAATAGCCATCATGGTTTCTGTAGATATGCAGCTAAGTGAGCTTCATACGACCCTGTTCAATTCTTCCGTCTGAATTCTATCAGGTACATCCAAATAATGAAACATCCTCTTCCATTGTGACTGAATGTTCACATTATGTCTTGATGATTCATGCATTTGAAGGGAAATTGAATTAGCCAAGGAGGGAAATAAAAAATTTAAGAATAAGTTTAACAAGATCAATTCTTTTATAATTGGAACGCTTGCTCTCAGACTTGAAAAATAGCATTTAAAAGGTGTTCATGGTCTGTGACTATCATTTGTAAAATGAAAACTAAGTTTCCTGCCTGGAGGCTCAGTTGCAAATGTTGTCTTTGAAGAGACTTTTTCATTCTAAGGACTCTTATGGCACCTATACAGCATTTTTTCCCTAATATTACTCTTCTCATCACTGCCCCACTTTAGATGAATAGTATGGAAATATGTTAAACACCAGAATGCTGACCTTTACCTTGTTTTTATCAAAACTGGTAACTGAAGCATCTCCCCAAATTAGTATAATGTGCTTCATGGCTTTTCGGAACTTGATAGACCCTGTGGTACTGCTTGCTAGGTGTATAACTTTGCTCAAACTTTAAGATTCTTCAGTCTCAGTTTCTTTATCTGCCAAATGGGATAATAGCCATCCTTTACAATTTTTGCAGCATTAATGTGCTAATGTAACTTGAAATTTTGTTATGTGCTGGTGCGGCAGCCAGACTCCAAGGCTGACCAGCAGTTAGAAATGTCTCCTGTGACTGACACCCATTAGTAGTCCTGACCTGTTGTGAGCATGAATGGTCTTTGTGGCTAACTTTGACCCAACTAATATGTTAAAAGGTAGTTAAGAGAACATTTTAGGAAATAGACCTCAGTGAAAGCCATGTGGTAGTTCTATTCCTGTCCCTGGCATAATAAGAAAATAGAATAACAGGATGATATTTTGGAAAATGGAAGAAATAAGTTTGATATGGTAAAGGCAGCAAAAGTAGCACTGTACCAGATCTTGACCTAAACCTTAAGAAACCTGGAAGCATTGGCCTTTGTGTTTCTAAGAGCCTCGGGCTGCCAAGGGAGAAGCATGCTTTGCTTTCTTCTCTTCTATCAATAGGTCTGACTCCCATTCTCAAGAAAGCTATAGAGAGAGGGACAACAAGCCTTGGGGAGGAAAGGCCTTGGGATTGTGTGAAGAGAATGGCAGAGGCCAACCCATCCTGAGAGCCGTACTGGTGCTCCAGTTGGTGTAGACTTGTAGCCATTTCCACAAAGGCCCAAGGTAGGGAGCTTCACCTGCTGCTACCTGACTGCAACTTCACTATCGACCCAAGCAAGAACAGGAGGGAGATGGTATAACTTACTGCCAGCTAACTCATTATGTTGTTTAGAAATAAGAGGGCTATGGTTTTACACAATAAGATATTGTGAGAGTTTATTACGAAACAGTGTAGAAAAACCAGTTTCTTGCTTAGCACATATTTCTTCCTTTTTCTTTTCTTTATTTTTCCTCCCCAGTAGGTCTCTCTCCTAGTGTTTAGGAATGGTCCTCCTCTGCCCCCTGCCTACATGTCTTTTAGGGGTGCTTGCTTATTCTCACAGCCTCAGGGAATGACTCCATTGATGATTTCATGATTATTTTTCTAGTTATGCCCTTGAACCAGCACCACTATTAGGAAACTACATTCCTGTTACCTTTCTTTACCTTAAAGAATAGATCATTATCACTATATTACTCTATTTAAGGATTTCTATAACTATCCATATAAATTTCAAGACCCTTTGGTTTCTGTTGACACTTATCCATCAGCTTTTAATTTAGTTACTTTCCTGCATGCTTTACTTTCTTCTCATCTATTAGTAGGTCTTCTCAGTATTCTTTAAAGAATGACCTTTGTGGTGCTGGGGATATAGTTCAGTGACATAAGTGCCTGCCTGGCAAGTGCAGGGTCCTGTGTTCTATCCCTGGTACCAAAAAAAGAAAAGGTATGGGGTAGCCAGTTAGCTCAGTGGAGACAGCAATTGAGACTGGGTGTGGTGCCTTGCCCCTGTAATCCCAGCTCATGTGAGGCTGAAAACAAGAGGATCACTATAAGTCTGATCTCTTTTGTAGTGAGACCTTGTAGGCCCTGTACTAAATGCATTAAAAAACCTGACCTTTGTGTGTTTGCTTATGTGGTGATTGATGTCAACTTTCCTTTTAAGCTTCTTTTATCTGTAAAATATTTATCATTTTGGCAGTTTTAAATTGAGTTTCATATCTTCCGTGAATGCTTTTCTTTTCTTTTTTTTTTTTTAGACAAGGTCTTCCTATGTAGTCTATACTGACCTTGAACTCACTATGTAGTCTAGGCTGGCCTCCATTTCAGTGATCCTCTTGCCTCAGGTTTCTACTTCCTGGGTTTACAAGTGTGTGCCAACATGCCTGGCATATGAACTGTTTTCTAACATTTCTTCATGTCTGTGTTTCCACAGAATTCATGACATCATTTATACCTCCTCATACATTATACATTAGCCAATGCATGTGTATTATTAGATACAAATCATTATAATTACAGAGGGTCTAATATTGAAAATATTCTTCACATTTTATTATCATGCCTGTCTCATGTACAGAACATCATTTAAGAAAACATTTGAAAATTGGAAATGGTAGTTTCATCTGGCTTAGATAGGAAGTGTACGAAGGTAGAGAATGGGAGAAGCACTCTTCTAGTGATAAGGTAAATAGCAAGAGACTGTCTTATGCAATGCAAAGAGCTTTAAACTTTGTAGATTCAGTAAGTCATAAAAAGATTTAGGAGGAAATTAAAAGCTATTTTTACTGTCATTTGTAACTTTGTAAAATGAAATTTCAGATGTCTAAAGAGTAAAGGAGTATGTTTTTGGTGGTAAGAAGTGTTGAAACACATAAATGTGGTGTTAGCAAAGAATTAGGAGATTAGAGCAATCATTAGGTCAGATGAGCGATGAGAGAATCCTGAATAAGAGCAATAGGAATGCAGATGAGAGAGCCAAGAAGCTCATGAGAGCTTTTTAGGGAGAAGAATTATCTGAACGTAGTGACCAGTTGGCAATAGAAGAGAGAACTCCTAGATTTCTGATTTGGAAAAAGGTGATACCTACTCCAAGTTAAGGAACACGGGACATGAAGCAATCAAACAAAGAAAGATAATTAATTCCTTTTTGGATGTCACACACTGCAATTCATTTGTAACATGTATAAATGATACATTTGAGGTTTGCGGACATGCAGATTTCAAGTACCAGAGAAGCAAGTCTGTCTTCTGGGTCTGGACTTCAGAATAACCTCCACATATGTGGTAAATGAAATCCTTAGAAGAAAATCTCTCATGGAGAGTTTGTTTGTTTGTCTTTTTAAATTTGTTTAGTACAGGGTCTCACTACACAAATCAGGCTTGTAGTGATCCTTCCTGTTTTCAGCCTCCCAAGTGATGGGATTACAGGAGCGGACCACCATGCACAGTCTCAATTGCCCCAAAGGTGGGGCCATCATGGCAGGCCATCAAGGAGAGTTTGGATGGAAAGTAGATCACTGAAGATTATTAAAATTTGAAGATGAATGAAGGAGAGAAGCATTTGAAGAATATTGATTACATGTGATCAGGAGAGACAGTGCTGATGTGTTATGACAGGAAAAGTCACCCCCAAGAACTGGCTAATGGGTAGATATTAAATAGCCACAGAGAGCAAAGGAAGATCTGACTTAAGACACACAATGATTTCATTTGATGGCAGTGGGAATTTTATCAGAAGTGAAATATCATCCTGGAGATTATGAGTGGGAAGTAATAAGTAAGGTAGGGCTGTAAAGAAAATGAAAGAACTAGATTAACTTTAAAGGCAAAGGTGACACACCAGGGGTTTTACTTATTTATATATTTTAAGATTGTTTGAGAATTATTTGAATAAATGCATTTAAGAAAAGAAACGTGGAGCAAAACAGAAACAGAGATGGAGACAATGAGACAAAGATAGGACAAGAGAGGAATCTATGGAACAATTTATAATTTTTAAACTTGCATCCAAATTCCTTCTTTGCATAACCTACATTTAAGTTCATAGCATTTGAATAAACATGGATAGTCATCTTTTATATTTGTTTTTGAAGAAAATTGTTCCAATATAAACTTTGGCTTTCGCCCAAAATGTTTGTTTTTCGAATGCATTTCTTTTTTATTAGTTCAAGGAAGATGAGATCCTATGCAATCTCAAAAGTTTAGGGCAGCAGAGCAAAACATTTGTTCCCTACATTGGATTTATTTTCACAAATACCCAGTGCTGAAACTGGATTGTGCTAGTTTGTTGGCCATTAGTGCAGATACACAATTACTGTGGAATACATAGATGTCAAATGCGCTTATTTGTTCCATTAACAATGCTAAAATAATAGATTCTGACTGTCTATATTGAAGTTCTAATACATTGATGGAAATTGTAGAAATGGCTAAAAATATATTTGAAGATACTGAATTTAACATTAAATTGAATATTGACTATTTAATACCTCAGATTGCTCAGGAAAAATAAAACTTTTATGCCAAAAATGCTGAATGAAAATATAATACTAAAACTTTTAGGTATGAGTACTCTGTTTTTTTGTGTACCTTAGGAAAAGTATAATACTAGATGTGATGGCATTTGCATCAGTGACTCCCAAAGCACCATGTGTTGAAAGGTTAGCCCCCTATCTGTGATGCTGTTGGGAGCTGTTGGGTCACCAAGGAGTGGACCTTGGATACTGACCCCTCTTCTCCACTTTTTCACTTCCAATACCAGGTGCTGAGCATCTTGCTCTACCATTTGCTTACTTCCCTGACTTACTGTCTCACCACAGGCACAAAAGCAAAGGGAGCCCCTGGTCATGGGCTGAAATCTCTAATGCTACTTGTAAAATAAATCTTTCCTTCTTATAAGCTGATTAACTCCAGTACTTTTTCACAGCTATCCAAAGCTGGTAAACACAGTAAGTTTGGACTATGAACTGATTAAAGCATACACTATATAATTCTTATCATCTTTCTTCTCAGCAGACTATATTAGCTAAGAATTACTGAACATCTTCTACATACTACTAGACATTACTAGACATTTAGAGTTCATTCTTTCATTTGTTATGCTAACCTATAAAGTGGGACCAGTAACTGAAACACAATGCCTAAGTAATAGATACTGGGAGATAATGTTCCTCCAAGAAAAATGCAAAACTTTATAGTATAGTCCTCAGGCTTAAGTAGGGGTTTGCCATTGTTAGATAAGTGTGATACCCCGTTCCTCTTAGTTTTTCTGAGGGGGGCAAATTTCAAAGATATACAGCATGAGAGTGATATGCATACTTTTCCTTCAGCCATGCAGATTGTAAGGCAAATAAGAAATCAGATTATTACAAATTGAAACAAGTTGTTTTAGTGTTGAAAGTTATGTTTATATTTGGAAGGCAAGTAGTTGTGTGTGTATTTGGATATTTGTGTGTGTATGCGTGTGTGCATTCGAGGTTGTATGGGCGTATGTGTGCATATTTTTAGGAATTGTGTTGGGCAATTAAAATAATAAAATAACATATGTAAATATGTATTAATTTACATATCACTTTGGTTGTTTAATCTCCAAAGAGCCATGCTTAAGATACTTCTACTCTTCCCAGACTATTCTGTGGGAACACAATGATGTGTGGGTGTAGCTTTAGATGGAGAGTTGTGTCCACTTAGGAACTCAGAGGCAAAGCAATATTCTGATTGATGGTTTAGTGATACATCTGGGGTAGGTGCAGCCCCTACATATAAGGGGTTCCCAAATGGTGAAAAGAAAGTCATGTGATAGAGGATAGAAGGTGAAAAGGTGTCTTCTTTGAGAGAAGTACGCATATGAGATTTCATGGCATATCCAAAAAAATGACATAATCTCAGAATCAGGGTATAACTCCTTGTGAAATCATTTTCCTTGGAACAATGTACATGCACTTTTATTTTTCATACCTCATGTTTTGTATTTCCTCCTATTCAAAGTCTTTTGATACATCTGTAGAGCTTTTTGTGGAAGAGCTTTGGACCGGAACTGTGTAATGGAAAGTTTCAAATAGAACCGGTGGGAAATAATGAAGAAGATAATCAAAACACAGTTTTTAGAGCTATGGTAAGTAATATTGGAGCCATTAGGCACCTGTACCCTGAGAATTTGAACTATGGCTCAGCAGTCTCACTTAAGATATGTTTTAAATACGAAAATATAAAAGACAGTATTAAAAACCAGGTTATATTACTTTTAAATTTGGTTACTTGGTGAAATGCTTCATATTTGCAACACATTAGTTTAAGTAATATAGTTTCATTAAAGTGAATATTTTAATTCTCAATGTAGCTACAAAATATATAACATTACATATATGACTAACATTATATTCTTTTAGACAATGATCACCAAGACTGAAATTAGCAGTAAGAGAAATTTAATTCACAAAAGAACAGAGAAAAATGAAAAATTTCATATTGGGTGGCAACTATAGAACAAAGACATGACAAATTATCTATCAAACTTACTCTTTATGCATATATAATGAAGGGAGGTAATAGAGTTGAACACTGAATTGTGTGGATATGATTATTCAATTTTATAAACCAGTAAATTGGAGTAGAGACAAATGCAAATTGTAGAAACATATCCAAGATCAGGTGAATAATTTCTCTCTCAGTCAGTTCTAATATTTTATTGTATTTATGTTGGTAATGTTTTAGTCAATATTTATCTTATTATGTGATCAATCTCTTCTAATTACACAGGAAATTTAAGAAACAGTCTTTAACCTACATACCAGGAAAATATTGTTTTGGTAGTATGGTTTAACAACAAAATCTTTTTCAAAATTCTACACAATCTAGAAGTAGTTTCATGAAATGCTTGTTACTAACAGATTTAAATAAAACCCACTATTCAACATTGCAGCTATTAGACACAGGTGTCAGGTAGTGATTTTAATTTGGGCTCCATTTTCTTACATTGACAGTCTTTCTGAAAGCAGTTTTAAACGTTTTTCCTACTAAAATATAATACAACATGCTCTCATAGATTGAAAAGCACGAGAAGATTTTAACATGTATCTATTCCATCATGTATTACATGAATATTTAAACACATTCAAGCTATGCATGTTATTTTACAGCTTATTTATTTTTCACTTAACATTTAAATTATAAACTTTTCTTTCTCTCTAAATACTGTCCTGGAGCAGCTACTTTCCAGTAGAGAAACCTTGTAGACCACTGTGAATTCAAATGAAGACTGAGAAGAGGGTTGAGGGTATTACAATATTATTCAAGTACGAATTAAGGGGACAGTTCTCCAATGAAGTAAATTTGGCTCCATTTTATTTTAATACATAACTTTTTAATGTTTGTAAAATTTCATTGCTGTGATACATAAGTGTGTTTTTTAACCAATACATTTAAAAGGATTCAAACTTGTCTCATTTTGGATTCTAAAAATAATAATGCCATAAATACTTAGCACATAGTTTTTATATATTTCAGATTGTTTTGATGGAATATATGTCTGGACATGTAATGCACAGTAATATTCTATTTCATATTTACTAAATGTCTTTCTTTAATTATTTTAACATATCACACATACCAAGGTGTGAATGTACATTTTCATTGATATATTTCATATGTAACTAAAAGGTTTAAGACCTAATATTTTAATGTGTATATTATTTAAATGTTAATTCTATAGTCTCTAGTACTTTTTTGCTAGCTAGCTTTGCATTGTTTACTTTCTTATAAAATAAACATCGTGTATGTTTATTAGCTTTTTGTCTTGTGGAAATCTCTGATCACATCTTCACCACATTTTTCTCAGTCATAACAGGCTTTAGAGTTTTTTATTCTATAGAGAATAGAAGAATAATAGGTAAGACATTAGAAATGACACAGAATTTTTTTAAAAAAGAAACAAATTGATAGGAATCCAACGAAGATTTTTATATTGCACATTGCTCTCTTCAAAGTAGTCTCTCAGATTACCAAATATAAGTATGTAAAATCTGTAAAAATAAACATTTTAAGCATTATCTGCTCCTTTCAATAAATCAATACAAATTAATAGTACAATCATCTTAGCTATCCTATATATGTGTGTGTGTGTGTGTGTGTGTGTGTATGATTCTTTTATTTTCCTTTATTTTTTTCTTTTCTCCTTTCTTTCATTTCAATTGTTTCTTTCTTTTGAGAAGTTTCTTTCTTTTATGCTACATCTATTGTATCTTTAAGATTTTGTTTATTATTTCATGTTCTTAGACTAGGAAGATAATATGTTTTTCATACATGTGGGTCTGATTTATTTCACTTATGAGGATAGCCTCTAGTTGTATCCATTTACCTGTAAAAAGCTTGAGTTTATCTTTCTGTATAGATGAATATTACTCCATTGTATAAAAAATACCACACTTTTTATTTATTCCTCAGGTGATGGGCATTTTGTTTGTTTACAACATTTAGCTAAACTGAATTAAACTGTGATCAACATGGATGTACATATATCACTACGGTATTATGTTTTCAATTCTCTTGGAAAAACATCCAGAAGGGGAACAGGTTGGTCATATCAGACATCTCCTTTTTTTTTTTTTTTGTTTGGATGAATCTCCCCAGTGATTCCCACAGTGGTTGTATCAGTCTGCACTCCGACCCACAGTGGAGAATGGTTCCTTTTCAACCACAGCCTCTCCAGGATTTGTTATTGGTTTATTTCCTTATGATAACTACTCTTTCTGGGTGAAATGGAATCTCAGAGTTGCTTTAACTTGCATTTCTTGAATGACCAAAGATGTTGAACATTTTGTCATATATTTATATGCCATTTGTGTTTCTTCATCTGAGAAGTGTATATTAATCTCAGAGGCCCATGTTTGAATTGGGGTTTTTAATTTTGGGGGTCTGAGTTTTAAAAATTCTCTATATACTTTAGATAGAAGTCCTTTGTCTGAGGGACTGTTAGCTAAGATTTTTTTCCCAATGTATGGGTTGTCTTTTCACTCTGTTGGTGATTTTTTTTTTTTTGATGTTAAAAAGCTGTTTTAACAACTTTTTAAAACTGGGATGAGATAGATCCCAGTTGTTGATTCTTTGAAGTATTTCCTCTGAAGTTAGATTTTTGTTCATGAACTCTCTGGCTATCCCTTTGTATTCAAGAAATCTACCTACATTTTTTTCCCAGTAGATTTAATGTTTCTGTTTTAATGTTTAGATCTTTGTTCCATTTTCATTTTAGTGTAGTGCATGATGATAGACAATGGGTCTTATTTTAGCATTTAGCAAGTGGAAAGCCAGTTTTTAAAGCATCATTTGTTAATGAGGCTTTCTTCTAGTGCATATGTTTGACCCATTTACCAAACATAAGTTGGATGAGTCTGTTTGTATTTGTAACTGCAACTTCTAATCTGTTTCGGGGTTTTGGGGACTCATCTGTTTTTTTTTTTTCTTTTTTGCTAATACCATGCTGATTTTATCAAAGTAGCTTTGTAATATAATTTCAAAACAGGGATTGTCATGCTTCTTGCCTTGCCTTTTTTGCCCAGGACTGACTTTGCAATCATAGGTCTCTTCTGATTCCAAATGAATTTTAGGAATGTTTTCTCTAGATCTCTGACGTATGCAATGATATTTTGATTGAAATTGCATTAAATTTATATAACAGTATTAGTTAGTATTATGGCCATTTTCAGAACATTGGTTCTTCCTATCCTTGAGCAAGGAATCTCTGTTTTCTAAAATCCTCTTCAATCTCTTTTCTTAGAATATTGTTATTTTCACTGTATAGAACTTCTGCTTCCTTGTTATATTAATTCTTATGTATTTCACCTTTTGGATACTACTATGATGATTGCGGTCTCCCTAGTTTCTCTCTCAATGAATTTGTTGTTAATATACAAGAATGCTATTGATTTTTATGGTGTTGAACTTCTATCCTGTTATGCTACTGAATTTGTTTTTATTAATTCTTGGTGTATCTTCCTGAAATTTTTGTGTCTTCCATGTAGAAAAATGTTGGGTGGAAAACTCATGCTTCTTTCCTCTAACAGCTTTTAGTATGTTGTTCTTGTGCTGAAATTCTAGGCTGTTGGTTATTATATGTCAGGGTGTAGATTTATTTTGGTTGATACTATGTGAAGTCCTACATGCCTCACTTAATATATGTCAGATTTTTTCCCATGCTTGTGAATTTTTCTGCAAATAGTTTGATGTATTTATGTCTTTTATGCTGACCCCTTCTTTTTCATCATACCTATAAGTCTTATGTTGTTCATTTTTGCATTATCTTGAAGCTGTTGAATTATTTATTCTGGGTTTTTGTTATTTTTTAAAAATACCTTTGCTTTCATGGTCACTAGCTGCAATGATGTCTTCAAGGTTTGAAAATCTATCTTTAGTTTAATTCAAATGCTTTTGCCAATTTTAATAGAATTTTTAATTTCTTGGATATCACTTTGAACTTGTTTCATGCATTCTAATTCTTTCATATATTGTTCACTAACAGTTTCCATCATTTTTTCTATACTTTTAAATCTAAGTCTTTTTTGGATATGCTCAGCAATTCTTTAATTTATGCTTATGATTTCATTTTTTTACCTGAGAGATTATTTCTGATCTTATTTCCTCTATATCCACCTGAAATTGTTTCTTTACTTCAGTTGCAATCATTTCAGAAATTTCAGGTGTGTAACTTGCAGTTTCTTCTATAGAGTTTTTTAATAAAGAAATATTATGTTTATAAATATTGATCTTATATTTTATGCTTTATATCAACTTTAAATTTGACATTAAATTTATCTATTTGACATATGAATGTTAATATATACATATATCTCCTTTGATGAAATTCTTCAATTTTTCCATTGGTTTTCTATTTTTGCAAGTACTCATCTAAAATTTAGATAAGTTTTTTTTTTGTGCAAAAATATAATAATCTTTTGTGTTTTTGAAACACATATCCAAGCACTTTATTTATACAGAAATTTGTCAGGAACATAACCCAGAAAAACACTATTGTAATTGGCAATTATCACTTTTCTCTATGTATGAGTCAATATAATTATCATTATTTAAATAATAATTTTAATGAGAAAACATAGCAATGAGACAGTTTCAAAACAGGTTAGTAGGACAGTTGCAATAATTAATACATTGCATA
>NDGM011191951.1:0-12660 GCA_002564305.1 Octomys mimax | reverse complement strand
GGGATTGAACTCAGGTCCTTGTGCTTGCCAGGGAAGCACTTATTCTACTGAGCTATCTCCCCGGCCCCTGTGTTTGCGTTCTTGCAAGTATTACTACACTGAAAAGTGTAGAGATAGATGGACATTACTCATGAAGCCAAACAAAGGACAAAGGCAATATTCATACAATCCTTCAATCCGAGTTAAAATTAAGCACGCATTATCTATGAAATGCTCATGTGCATATACTTCATCTCTCACTGTTATGAAACGCACTCCATCCTACATTTCCACCAAAGGGCAGGGGCCACGTTAATTAGAACATCTGGTTGGCTCCTCGCCCTTGCTGTTTCTGCTCACACACAAACATACAAAATCTGTGCAATGTAAAATTCATCGCTCCCCTTACGTAGCTCTTTCCCTCACTGTACAAAGTATTGAGAGGTCTTTCCCGCAGTGCTTGAGCATCTTCAATCCTGCTCAAGTAATTTTCCCCCAGCAGTTCTTGAAGTATATTTGTACTCTGAATATTTGTACATGGAAGCAGTTTCTTTCTGGTGAGACTTGTTGTGCTTTTATTCCATCATTTCAACAAATGTTTATAGGAGAAAGCCTGGAGCAATACCATTCTAACGAGCAACGAAAAGAGAGATGCAATCAAGAAGGAGATGTAGCAGTCCTTGGAAAGAAGTGGAAATCTCACTGAGTTGGAGATCCGGTTTTAATTATTTAGGATTATCAGCTAGCAGCAGATCAAGCCCTCTTGCCTGGTTTGCAGCCCAGAGTACTACTTCTTACTCATGTGAACATGCAGAGTCTGAGGTCAGGTGATTTATGCTTTTCTTAGCTAAATCTCCTAGGAAGTAATTAGCCATTGCAGCGATGCCTATCATCTTATACTGAGTTATTCCATCACAGATAAAATCTGCCTCGAAGACAGAGCAGGGAGACAGGGAGACTGCAAGTCTGTTCAACTGAGTTCAACTATTTCAAAGCACTGAATGGTCATGTCACTGAAGTATGCAAACTATTAGGAACTAACCTCATCATCAACATGCTGTATTCTAAAAAATTCCATTTGTAGCTGTAGTTAGTTGTTCAAAATATGGGACAGTTTATTTTTTTCTATGGTAGCCATGATATATCAAATCTTTGTTAAACTTAGTTATTAGTGAGAGAGACATGGAAGAGTAATATTTAGTGAGCACAAACCATATGATAACAGTTGAACAGATAGCATCGACTTTCGCAAAAGTTTTCAAAAAGAGAGTTTTCGCATTCTACAGCTATGAAAACTGAGTTTAGTACAAGCTTTCCATGTAAGCTGTAGAATCCATCTATAATGGGAACCCAGAGCCCATGTTATTGTGATTACAGCACAGGGTTGCCCCACATCCACAATGTCTGGTTCTGCAGAATGTTATCAGCAAGACCTCTCTTATCTACCAAGTAGAGAGACAGATAGACAGATAGACAGACAGACAGACAGACAGACAGACAGATAGACAGACAGATAGACAGAGAGGTAGAGTGATGAGTTTTGAAGTAGAGTTTAAAGACAATGGGCCTAATTTTCTATCTACTTCTGTTAAGCAGCATTTGTAGTGAGGCTAAGGATTTCATTTTCTGGTTCCAAGGCATCAGTAATATTTGTTGAGACTTACAGTGAAGCCAGTCAAGTAGGACAATTGGGTTAATGGCACGTGGAAGCTCAAAGGAGGGCATAGGCCCTGGGCATGGAGATGCAGACACGAACATTCTTGTCTGGCTGGAGTTCCTTCTTTGTGTTTCCTCAGCTAGACCAGCAGCCCACTACATCACCACAGTGACCAAGGCACGTGGAAGACATTAGTCACAGTTGAGGCACAGACTTCAAAACAAGATCCACCTTACCTGCCCATATCCTCTGGTCTAGTGAAAGTGTGCTACCAACTTAGAGTAAAAGCTGTAAGAAGAAGAGTGGAATGCTCAAGCTCAAACACTTAAATCAGAAGTTGACCTGGGGACAGTGATATTAGCTAAGTTTCCCAAGAGGAAGGGCTAAGTTACCTTGCACAACATTGATACTTATCAGGAAACTGTAGTGTGGGCAGGGCAGGTTCATAATAAAGACAAAACCTCTAAATAAGCAAGAGAGAAAAAGAGACAGTGAGAAAGAGGAAAGTGGCTCCCACTGCAAAAATGCAAAGCATAAAGAAAGAAGTAAAGAGGAGGAATCCAAGGCCAACCTGAGCAGTAAGGAATGGATTATGATAAAGTGCAAAGGATTTGGAGTAGGAAAATCCATGTCATGTGGGCTGAGCCAGGGGATCCATCTTCCTTCCACAGAGATTGGTCAGGGAAGGGCATGCGACCCTTCCATGTTAACTTCACCAAGGCCAATGAGAGTCTATTTAGGAAAGTAAGTCTGAAGTGTTGTTTAAGTAGGTCTAAGGCTCACAGTCCTGAAATCTGTCCCTGGCAGAAGCCCTCTGGCAGTCAGAAGATGGAGGCAATACAAGAGAACTGAAGGGCTTGCCATGAGGGACTCAGGTGAGCCCTGAGCCCAGCTTCCCCACAAGCAGCCAACCCTAGGAGGCTGTCTCTTATGCAAACCATTGTCGTCACTTCCTAGTTTAACCCACATGGAGCCAACCATGTCACCAGAAACTAAGAGTTGTTAGTGGCACCCCTGGCTAGGCTGAAGAATGCCTGTGGAAGAGGTTATTGAAGTATTGCTCAAACATGATTGGGATTGTGTCCTTATGTTACATTAAAGTCTCTCTCTTCTTTTTAAATTTTTAAAAATCTTTAATTTAGATATTTATTTATTTATTGGCACAGTGTCTCACTACATAGCTCAGACTCATAGTGATCCTCCTGTCCCAGGTGCCCCCCCCCCCTAGTGCTGGGATTATAGAGCACAAACCACTATGCCTGTTTTGGGTGGTCTGAATAGCATGGGTTGGCACAGTATGTGGTTCCAGGGATCAAACCCGGATCCTTGCACTTGTCAGGCAGGCACTTAGACTGCTGGGCCATCCCTCCAACTCCCTTTAAGGTCTCTTAGAGGTGGTAGGTTAATCGCTGGTGAGGTGTGAGCCTAGGGCTCAGGAATGAGGTCTCCTGGGGAAGCAATTAAGGATTCATGGTGACTGAAGTCACAGGTGTGCATGAGAAGGCCCAGAGTAAGTAGGAGAAAGCAGGAGGAGTTCCAGGAATGTATCCCAGAGCAACAGTGATACTTAGAGGCTTGGGGAGATGGCTCAGTAGATTAAGCGCTTCCCTGGCAAGTGCAAGGGCCTGCGTTTAATCCCTGGCTCTACCAAAAAAATAAAATAAAAAACGGTGATATTAGGAGGACATTAAGGCAGCCAGCAAAAATAACCAAGAAACACTCAAAGGAAGAAGCAGACTGCAAACAGTAATAATGCACTGAAGTACCTGTACAATGAAAAGAAGAGTACTTGCAGGTAAAAGGATACACTGTGTACCCAGGTACAGTCTTAAGTAGGACAACCAACACTGTAGTATGTCCATCAGGTTATTAAACATCTTAAAAATGAAGTATCAAACATTCATACTGATAAAGTAACACAGCTGTAAGTCATATTTGGAGGGGATTTAGATACTTTTTGTATAGAAGGAGGATGGGGAAAGACTACCAACATGACTAATGTTGAGGGAAAGAAAGATCCACACAGAAAGATGAAAAGCAGACATTCTCTTCTTCTTCTTCTTTTCCTTTTCCTTCTCCTTCTCCTTCTTTCTTCTTCTTCGTCTTCTTCTTCTTCTTCGTGGTACAGGGATCAAATTCAGGACCTTGCACTTGCCAGGCAATCATTTATTCCACTGAGCTATCTCCCCATCTCTAAGACATTCTTAAATTGACATGCCTCCCTTCATGTGGGGTTTTCTTGAAAACTATTTGAGAAAGTAGTAAATCCAAAATTGAATAAAGATCGAAGAATAGACAAGAAATGGATGATGGAGTGCTGCAAATCTGCATCCACTTCAATGAGAAATTAAGATTAAAGCACTAAGGGAATTACCATCTCAGAACACAATGCTATTGATACAAATCTTGGCAAGCGAAATGGAAACAGGCAACTAAAACAAGGGAGTTTAGGCAGACAGCAGGAGAAACCGGAAGCAGGTAGTTCCTCTTGTCATTCAGAGATACCCACTGTGGAAGTGCGGTCCTAACAGCGCTGTTAAGGACTGACAGAGTCTGTCTAACACTGAGGACTCACCAGCGTGAGCAATCTTTAGGGACCTACAGCCACGCCGGCAAAGAGACACAATCTGAAACTAACTCTTTGATTCACTTTGATTTATTTTTCTCTGACTAGGATCAAGAAAAATTCAATGGCTTTTTAAATTTTAAAATACCAAGCATGCAATAACTCCTTTTTAATACAGTTAATTCTTCCCATCTATCTCTTCACTCATCCGCAGGGTTGCTTTCCCTCACTATTTACAGTTTAATGTTCAATGTAACAGTTTAGCCGTTTAATGGGGGATATTAACAGCACAGATCTCATTGGGCTTTTATGTGGATTAAATAAGACAATAAATGTAAAATACTTCGGTTATTTGTATAACAGTAGATAGAGTAGTTTAAGGCCAAGAGTTATCTTTTATCTGTGTATCTATTCTTGCACTGGTGCACAAAGAAGTGTTTAAGACATCATTTCTTGGGCCCGCCAAATAGCTCAGTGGATTAAAGCACCTGTTTAGGCAGATGCAGGGGCTGGGCGTTCGATCCCCAGGCATGCAGCCTCCTTCCTCCTCCAGGGCTCTCTGAGACTGTGAATGAGACTGGGCACAGTGGCTCCTGCCTGTAATCCCAGCACTTGGGAGTCTGAAAACAGCAGGATCACTACGAGTCTCATCTACACAATGAGACTCTGTAGACCCTGTCTTAAAATATAAATAAATAAATAAATAAGCAAATAAATAAATAAGGACATCACTTCCAAAAGTTAATAGTGAATTATTCCTCCCTGAAAAGATTTTGACCAATGTTTATTTCAATAATTTTGTCCCTTTTATACAGCTTAAATTTTAATAATTAGCATAGATCACGTTTCTGATGGAAAGTTACTATTTTTTGAAAATATAACACAGCAGATCTAATCATGTGAATGGTGAAAGTTTTATCTTGTGTTCCCTATTCTTTGAGCTAGGTCATTTCTCTAATCTCGTCGCATACATTACAGCAGATCCAAACTCTCCAGGCACTTTCTCTCAACTGCTCTACTACCACAAATATGAGCAAGAGGAGGTGTTTTGATGCTTTCTGACACAGAGGTTGACTCTGGGGTGCACTTTCACTCGTCAGAATATAATTTTAAAAGATCAGAAGACCACTTATTTCCAGTTGAAAGAAAAAAAGAAAATGATAAACAGTTTCCTGGAAACTAAAAATATAAGCACACATGAGATTATTCTTTTATGTAAAAATATGCAAAACTTCTCTGGAGATGGAGTTTCTCATAGCTCAAAACATTCGAAAAAAAACAAAAGTAACTTTAGCTTGAGTTAAAATACATGCCTTTGTGCACACATTTCCTCAGGGATGGAAAATTACTTCCCATAAAATGTCTCTGAACAGGGAAGAGCAGAGTGAGTGAGGAACTTGGTTTCTAGAAGAGATTTCATGTCTATGAATTTTTATGACTTCATTTAACACCACCAAAAATGAAATAATAAAATAAAGGCAGAATCTGGAGGTAACTTGCCTCCACATCCTTCTAACTGATACAGTTATACCTTGGTATCTACAAGATATTGGTTTCAGGTCCCCCGCATAGCCACACGTGGAGATGTTTAAGTCCTTTACATAAATGGCGTAATATTGCGTAACATGCACACATCCTCTTGTATACTTTAAATAATCTGTAGATCATCTGCAAGACCTAGTACAATGTAAGTGTTACATGAACAGCTGTTAGAATGTACTTGTTGGAAAGTAATTACCACAAAAAAGTCTGTACAATTTCAATACAGACCGTATTTCCTCGAAGAATTTTGATCTGGCTGCTTTGGACCACAGACACGGGTGCTGGAGCACAGAGAGCTCCCAGCATTTTCAGTACCACTGTACAGTTCTTTAAGGGGGTGGGCTTGGTTTTAGATCTAACATTTCCACAGCCCTGGTGTGTCCTGCAATTTTACCTTACACAACAAGCCCTTCCTCTTCATCTTCCTTTCTTATTTTTTTCTCTATATGCTTAAGTTTTTTTTTTAAATGTTCAACATTTTTTGCTAATTTTCTTGTATTTAACATGTACTGAATATAGTCACTCATTTTTAGCACTACTAAAAGATGTTGAAACTTTTGAAGCTTTTTTCCCTTACATAATATTCCCTCTTTGCTTTTGTTCTGTTCCCTGAATTTTACTTTCCAGGCTTCAGAATACAATACCAATGGTTGATTCTTTTGAGATCGAGTCAAATGTTTTTGTTTTCACAAACATTCTTTGCCAATGAGCAAATTTTCCTTTGTATAATGTTATATGGGCCCAAGACTTCTATATATAAACTTGAAACAAATAATAAATGTACCTGGTAGTCAGAGAAACCTCCACTTACAAGTAGGCATTATTAAAGAAATACTTAGGGACATGGCATTTTTACCCAGAGATTATGTAAAGAGAAATAGTATTCAGAAAAGTAGAATAAAGGAAGCCTGCTATTTTATAGAAGCTGAAGCAATGTGACCTCTGGGCTAGGGAGGCAAATATGTGTACTTACACTTATCTCCCCAGCTCACTCACATCTTTGCCCAAATCTTCACTTGTTGCCCATATTGATCAAAGTGTCAACTAATAGATGAAATAATAACATACACAAGAGGTCCAAAGGGCAGACATGCATGCAGATGCCACTTTTTCTTTGTGTTCATTCGTCTCCAGCCTAAGTAGCTTAATCTCTTTAAAACTGAAGATCATACACTGCAAAGGAATGATGTGGAATAGATGTTGCATAAGGGGCTTGATATATACGCCTGGTTTTGCTATCTTGCGATGTAAATGTTGGTGATTAACTTACCTTCCTTGGGCCTCAATTCACTTTATCAAGAAAATGGTGGAATAAAAAATCCTGCTTTTCAACACTAAATCTTTGAATGTGTTAGCACATGTTTTTCAAAAATAAGGAAAATGTCACTGGAATTTATAGAAAAATGTTATAAAGAATAATTAATATAAAGTCTGTAGTTTCATTCAGTAGTTTAGCATCTTTGTAGGACTTCTTTAGAATATTCATATTTGTGGTAACTTAGAATGACAACCTTCAAAATTATCCCCAGTGACCCTTGCAGTTATGTGACAAGTTGTGTTGACGGGAAACTGAACAGCCTCTTAGTGGTACTGGGGATTGAACTCAGGACCTTGTGCTTGCCAGGAAGGCTCTTATCTTATAAATAATATGTGTGTATATTAATATGTAATATTATATTATAATATGAAATATGTAATATGTATGTGTACAAGACAGTTAGGATAAATATACAGCTACTTTCTGTTAGTTCAGTGAGAAGAAAGGTTTGTACTAATAGTGTTTGGACAAGATACCATGTCTACATCTTGTCCTATGAATAACTACTATGAAGACAACAGTATGCAATGTATTAATTATTGTAACTGTCTTATTAGCTTTTTTTGAAACTGTTATATTGCTATTTTATTTTTTTTGTCTCAATTAAATGGAAAAAGGGTGAGGGAAAAATAATATTTGGTAGATCTTTATTTTCCTTTTAAATAAGTATTAATGTTTTTCTGGCACATAAAAGATCATTATAGGCAGTTAAAAATGAAGCATTATCAATATTCATTACAGAATATATTTTTTATTTGGAGAAAATAACATTTAATTTGCTTGTTAATCCTTTAATTCTAAATTGATTGTAATAAATATAAATTGTACATATTAACATCATTAAGGACTGATTCTAAATCAAAGAAACTATTTTTTACAGTCTCCATGTTAAAAAAAAAACTGATCATTTGGAAGTAATTTCTATGTTTTGAATACAGGAAATAGATTATACAAATTGCAGTGGAACTGTCCAAGTTTTTTCCCAGATTCCTCCTGGTATCTATAATGAATAAAACTGGCAAATGCTTATTTTTATTGCTATTATAAAACTGCTCTGAAGAATTTTACAATTTGGAATTCTAAATCATTGTGATTATTTTAGTAATGCATCACATCTATTACAGAGATGTAACTTTTCCCTGGCTTTCAGTGATTCCACAGAGTTCAATTAAATATATTTTCTTTTCTGATTTCTCCCCATTTTTGACATGGTAACAAATATTTTTTCTGAGACATTCTTCAATTAAGTCATAAGCCAACATTAATATTTCATTAAAGGGTAATTTATCATATATTCATATTCATAAGTACCATATATTCACCAAAAATAATTTAAGAAGCACTAATAAAATCAATTAGTTACATTAAGATCTTTCTTTACCATGAAAGTAACATAAGATTGTAACTTTCTCTGTTCATTAACTTGTAAAATTCCTTAAAACAGGTTTTTGTTGTTTTTTTTGTTTTTGTCTTTTTGAGACAAGCTTCACTGTTCAAGTTGGCCTTGGGCTCACTTTGCAGCCTAGGCTACTTGCCATGATCCTTCTGCCTCAACATCTAGAGCTGGAATTACAGGTATATACCACCCTGCCTGGCTCCTAATACAATTTGAAAAAGTTTGCATAAGAACAATCCTTAAATTAGCATTTTGCTCAAGAATTTATAGTTGTTAAAAAAATCAACATATTACAAAGTATAACTACATTGGTTTTTTAAAATTTTTTTAATGATCACAGCACTCTCCTATACCCGTATATTAGTGCACAAGGTTGACTTGATACTGTCAACCTAGAGTACAGACCACCCTTTTGCCATTGAAATAAAGAAGACACTGCAGGAGCCCTGGCTGATGTCTCTGCTTACGATGTACAAAGAAAGGCCAGAATATCTGTGAAGTATATGTTCTCCATTTTACAGCTAAGAGCAAATGTTAAATTATTCTCCAGGATAATAGCTAATATCAATTTCCGAGTACATAGAATAATCTGTGACAAATATATTAATAAGAATGATATTGACACAGCAGGCTCAAATGCAATAATATGTATGTATACATATGTACACTATGCATACGGGCCTATTACTGTGTATACAGTATACACATACATACATTATATTACATTGGCCTCATTTTCCTAGCTTTGAGAAAAGGATATGATTTAGATGTTAGTTGAAAGAGGGGAAATTTGATCCTATATACCTTGAGTGAAAAAGATGGCTGTAGTCATTTTAGCAAGAGCAAACAACTGTACATCTCTAGAATTGCATAATACCGGTGGACTTTTGAGCTGCTCCTTGTGGGGTACATTGCTGAATTCTATAAGAAATCTAGAGAAGACCTAATGCCACTACTTATCAAACTCTTTAATGAAATTGAAAGGGAGCCAATATTCCCAAAGTCATTCCTGGAAGTACGTATTCTTGATAGCAAAACCAGGGAAGAACCCAACCCAAAAGAGAATTACAGGGCACTCTCCCTAAAATCCTCAGCAAGATATTGACAAGCAGAAGGCAACAAATTATCAAGATTATATACCATGACCAAACAGGACTCATCCTGGGGATGTAGGGTTGGTTCAACATACACAAATCTATAAAAGTAATAGAACATATCAATAAAGCCAAAGATAAAAATGACATGATCATTTCTATAAATGTAAGAAAAGCATTTGATGAAGTTCAACACTCATTCATGATAAAAGCCCTACAAAAATTGGAATAGATGCTCTTTATCTCTACCAGATAAAAGGTATCTATTGACAAACCAACAGCCAACATCATACTGAATTGTCTGAAACTGAAAGCTTTTACTCTAAAATCAGAAAAAGACAATGATATTAACTATTACCACTTCTATTCAATACATTTATGGAACGATTATTAGTCAGAGCAATTAAACAAGGGAGTAAAATAAAGAAATAAAAACAGGAAAGGAAGAAGTAAAATTATCTCTATTTGCAGATGACATGATACTTTACACAGGAGACCCTAAACACTACAGCAAAAGACTTCTAGGTTTTATAACCAAGCTCAGTAGCATAACAGGATACAAAGCCAACATTTAAAAATCAGCAGCATTCCTGTACACTAACAACAAACTTACAGAGAATTAGAGAAGCTACAAATTTCACAATAGTATATAAAATGAAATACTTAGCAATCAATCTAATGTAAAAAATTAAAGATTTTTACATTAAAAACTACAGTACTTTGAAAAAGGAGAGCAAAGAGGATTTCACAAAATAGAAAGATATTCCTTAGTCTTAAGTAAGAAGAATCAATACAGGGAAAATGGTCACACTTTCTGTTATACAAATTCTATACAATCCCAGTCAAAATACTAACTGATAGGATAACTCACAGAATTAGATAAAACAATCCTAAAATTTGTTTGGAGCCAAAAGAAACGAAGAATATGAAAAACAATTCTGGGTAACAAAGGCAAGCCAGGGGAAACCACAATCCCTGACTTGAAATTACACTATGGAGTTACAGTGACTGAAAAATAGTAATTAAAGCAGACTTGAGGATAAATGGAACAAAAGATTCAGAACCATCTCCAAACATCCTCAGCCACCTTATTTTTAGCAAAGGGGCCACATACCTTCAGTGGAAAAAAGTTAAGACTAATAAATCATGATGGAAATACTGGTTTTCCACATTTTTTAGTGGAGCATTAGTTTCAACTCAAACTAGACTCTTATGTCCCAAAATGCACTAAAATAAAATAAAATAAAACGGATCAAAGATCTAAATATTAAAACACATAATAAATCTGCTTAAAAATATAATAAGTACAACTTTATTTTATTTATTTATTTTTTTCATTTGGTACAGGGTCTCTCTATGTAGCTCAGACTCATAGTAATCCTCCTGTCTCAGTCTCCCCAGCACTGGGATTACAGGTGAGAACACTTCACCTGGTTTCAGTGGGCCCAGTTTTAGTGGCTGGCATGGCACACTAGGGTTGGGGCCAGCACTATGTTGTACCCGGGATTGAACCCCAGATCCTTGTGCTTCACAGGCAGGCGCTTAGGCCACTGAGCTATCTCCCTGGCCCATAGAACAAGCAGAATTCTTTAAGATATAGGTGTAGCCAAAGACTTTATGAGTAAAATACTACAAAGAATCAACTACTGGGATCTCATCTTACTAAAATGTTTTTGCACAGCGAACAGGATAGCAAGAGATATCACCAATAGAGTAAAGAATTGGAAACATTTTTGCCAGCAGTTCCTCAGAAAAAGGACTAACATGGATAACATTTAAGGAGCTCAAAAAATCAGAACCCCAAAATTTAAATATCAAATCCAAAACTGGGCATATGAAATGAACAGACACTCTCAGATGAAGACATTGAATTGTTAAATAAATATATGAAAAAATTGTTCAATATCCCTGATGATTGAAGAGGTAGAAATTAAAACAAAGGCGAGAATCCATCTCACTCCAGAAAGAATAGCTAATATCAAGAAATCAGCCAATAACAAATGCTGGAGGGGATGTGGGGTGAAAGGGACACTTTTCCTCTGTTGGTAGAAGTTTGTGCTGGTACAACAACTGGACATTGGTTTAGAGGGTCCTCAAAAATCTGAAACCAGAGGGGTTCCATTTTACCCAAAAATGCTCCTGCTTGGTATCCTCCTGGTAGAATTAAAAGCATCATATCCTAGCAGTATATGTACACACGTTTGCAGCAGCATAGCTTATGATAGCTAAATATTGGAAAAAGCCCAAGTGCCAATCAACTGATGAACGGATAAAAATATTTTTAATAGGATGAAGGACTACTCTTGTCTAGGTAAGTGAATGGAGTCTGAAACCATTTCTCTGGCATGAGAAACTGAATGTGTTAAAGGACCAAAATATACAATAAATATCATGAAATAAAAAGAAAACATTGAAATGGAAAGGGAACTAGGGAGGGGGTGGGGGAAAGGATAGAAGGGAAAAGAATAAAGGAAGAAAAATAGAAACAAGCTTTTGTAAATAAGAGAAAGAGGGTTAAAAGGAGGGAAGGAAACTGAGGAAAAGATACATCACATACGGTACAAATTCCCGAGGATGATTGGAATCCTTATATACATGTAAAATGTACCAATAAAGTTAACTAATTATAAAAGGGTTTGTGGGTTATGAAAATACTGAAGGCTGAAAAAGCCCAACTACAAGCCACAAACCCACTGAAGCCCCCAACCTTCCCTCTTAGCAAACATCCCTAGGAGCAAGCAACAGCTATTTCATTGTGCCGCCTCTAGAAAGCACTAAGTTGTAATGTAATCGTCCTTTAGAGACCATTCTTTGATATCCATGCTTTATCTTACTGGTCACTAACTATGTGGTTTTCCTGCAAAACTCTGTGGGTCACATGACTATTTTCTCTCTAAGGGGACATTTTTAAATTTTTGAGATCAAGGTCCATGTTCCTATTTGTTTTGGATTTGGTAAGTTTTAAAATTCGTAACACGCTAAATACGTAGTCAAGGAATGCTGACGTTTTTACTGGTACATCGTGCAAAACAACGTGATATTTCCTTTGGAAATACATATATACATATACATAGGCATATATATATATATATATATATATATATATAT
>NDGM011191948.1:0-17054 GCA_002564305.1 Octomys mimax | reverse complement strand
AAAAATATATATATATATATATATATATATATGGTAGAGTGCCTGAGTTGATGGGGTTGTCTTGTGGACTGGATAAAGCTCATGGGGGAAACAAAGAGAAACTTGAAAGATATGTGGCCTAGAGAGCTGAGGTTCAGGTAGCTACTGGGGCAACTGAAGGGGTAGTGAACAAATAGGACAGGAGTTTACAGAATAGTACAAAACTGAATGGGGCCATTGTGAAGACTACTCTTTGGTACTTGTGTAATATAATTCTAAAGAAAGTGAAGATGAGAATGCTACCAGATTTAAAACTTAAATAATGAGTTCTTGGAAAAGAAATGTAGTGGTGAAAAGCTATTTTTTAAATAATATCTCAAGATGTTTGTGTATCTAGGGGGTTAGGGGGTTAGCTTTTGAAAATCCAAACATAACTTTCATATGCTACTTTGAAGTTCCTTCTAGGCCTCTGTTTATCATTTGTTGCAATTTTTTTTAAGTCTACACATCTTTTGTAGCATTATCATGATTTGTGGGTAAAAGGGAGCCAAAAGCAAAACACTGAATTAAGAACACTAAGTTGTATTCTAAGGAATGCCGTGGGACTGTCTTCTCAGAGAACCCACTGGGTGTGCACATGCCTTACAAAAAGCCCTTGAGTAGGTAGGGAAGGGAGGACCCTGCGCAGACAGGGCTGCTGCAGCCTGTGGGGCTTTGGGCTGAAATGAGAGCAATGGCTTGTGAAGCTGCCCCAGTGAGTCACATGGCTTCTGCAGGAAAAAACAATTTAGGCGAACGGAGGCTTACCCAAATCAAAGAAGCTTCCAGTAACTCTGCTAATGCATAGAGAAGAAACCTCCTCAGCCTGCAGGCTACAAGTGCTATTAGTGCAAAATGGGACTTTCATACCAATTTCTTATTCCAAAAATTTTGTTTCAGGTCTAGATGTGCTGACAAATTTGAAAACATTTTTCAAATGAATTTTTAATAGATAGCTTTTTTTTTTTGGAAAAGTGTGTGTGCACAGCAAGCATACACAGTCTCTTTTGTTCACACATACATACTTATGTATATGCAGGAAGAAGCATCCAAACACTGATTTTTAATAAATGAATTCCCCAAAGGGACTGAGTTAAGGCTGTTATTTGTAGGAAGCCAGATACTGTGATATAAAAATTAATTTTTTTAATAATAAACACCGGGGGTGGTTGGGGTGGGAGGAAGAGTTACAGTGTGGTGTGTTTTCCACGACATTTACAGGACACAAGAAAAGCACTTAGACACTGTAAGGCTGGGAACCATGCAGTGATAACCACCAATGTGGGTGATCAAAAAGGGCCTTTGACGTTTACAAGGGTGGGTGCTCCCTGCACTGTCGGATTCCACATAAATGACATGCTTGTTGCAAAAATCTCACAGGAAGGAGGCTCTATTTAAACCAGCCATTCTCTTGTCCAAAAAAATAGCAAATAAAAAATAACCCAAAACAACACCCTTTCTCCCACACAACCATATGCAAAATCAGAATACTCTGGGACAAGCAGTTGTCTTCCAAATCTTCAGTTCCGTACAGAGAGCAACAGAGGAGAAGAGACGTTGGTGCCTTGGAGTCTTAGATACAAATGCAGGAACAGGAAGTGGCTTGCAACTGTGTACAAAATGTACATCCTCTTCCCTGGGGGCACTACCATATGTACCCGACCTCATCTTCTTTGTCATCATCCTCATCCTCATCATCCTCCGTCACAGACCGAATGTGCACCCTCAGCTTGCCCTCTTTGTCCTTTGGCCCCAGCTCCTGTTCATCGTCCAGGTCGTCCAGCAGGACCACAGAGCCACCACTGCCAAAATCCCCTGAGGTTTCCTGCTCCTCTTCTGGCATAAGAAGAAAAAGACTGAAGGTTAGTTTCTGTTTGTGCATTACAGCTTGGGTTGGGTTGCCCCTGCCTGTGACTTGACTTGCAGGGGAACTTGTAGGACAAAGCCATGGAATTTACTCTCTGACTTTGGGAGCATGCCTGCCCATCTAGGGTCAGTCTCTGGGGCAAGAACTACAAATTTTGTTTTGGCATAAGCCCTAGAATGCTAGCGTGCCATTCCCTCCTTTGGAGCTTTATAATCCTAAGTAAAAGGTGATAGCCACCTAAGATGTCCTAGGCCTGCAATATTATTCTAATTCTCAAAAACTGTTGTCTAATTGGTCATGGTCATGGGGAATTGCTGCCACTTCCAAAGTTGTGCTGTGCTATGCCGAGCTATGCTACGCAGCACATGAGCTTGTGGAACTTAGGGTTAGTTGCTTTGTCTCCACTGTGAACTCATGGTAGAATTCAGCCACCTCTCAGTATCTGCCATGATCCTTACATCTGGAGGGCTGAAGTATCATCGCCAGTCCTTTTGTGCAGCTGATGCAGAAGACCTTACTCACCGCAGCTCACGGCACCCTGTTTCCTGGAGCCAGCCAGCTCGTTCCCATATTTATCCACACACCAGCACTGTCCTGTGCTTCCGTGGCACTGTGTGGCTTTGTAATAGCCTTCTTCGTTACACCGCGGTATGAATGCCCCTGGGTGAACAAGAGGTCCGACTTTAATGAGAGCAACACAGAGATACTCAGGGCTCATATTATTTAAGACAGGGAGGAGAGCTCACGCATCAGTCTGAATATTTACTACAGGCCTGGCAGGAGAGAATGGAACTAGTTAGTTATTACTTCATTAACATGATAAGAGCTAAATATTTAGGAGCCCAAATGCATTGAACTTCAAGGAGCTCATTTTTCAAAAAGGCTTACTTAATAATAGTTAATATGTGTTAAATATTTATGTATATTTGGCATACTGAATTAAACCAGGCACATGATCATATAATTTCTGATTGCCCCAAGTCTGAAGAGAGGTAATAGTGTTACCTTTTAGTAAATAGGAGATTTAGATACAGGAAAATTAAGTTTAGATTCACATCATTGACTCTGAATCCAAAGCAATGTTTCCCAAACTCCCAAGATGAAGAACTTGTTTTTAACTTCAAATCCGTTAAAGACAGTATTTGCTCCAACCACGTAAAATGACCTGTGAAATTCCTAGAAAAGATTCTAAATGTCTCCATGTCTGACTCACTGCAGAATATTAACAACCATTTCATTAACTACAGTCCATACTCACGGCGCACTTTGCAGAGCCATTCACTGTCCCTGCTCTCATGGCTCTACCCAAGCGGTAACCGCTAATGCCTTCCTTGTAGTAGTCCAGTGAGCTGCCCCAATAACACCACAGGTGTCAGTTTTCACAGATAGTGAAGTGACAGATGAGAACCATACTACTTATCTATTCCTTCTTTATTGGGGCTTTTGGGGAGTGGGGTATTGAAAATCAAACAAGGACCTCACGCTTGCTAGGCAGGCACTGTGTCACTCAGCTAAGCCCCCAGCCCTGCTTACTAGGTTTTTATTTTTCTCTTTGGTTATGACTGCTAATTCATTTTTAACAGCTAAGAAAATCAGTGTTTTATTCTTTGCATACCCTTAAAGAATTACCAATATTATAAAACTGCTTTCTTGAAGTAGGCATTTCCTGGGTAGGATACACTGTAACTGTAATATTACTGCTAATAGTAGTAGGGGTTTTTTGCAAATAGGTTACTAAGTGATAAAGGTTTGTAAATTTTCTGTCCAAGTTCCTCATTAATAACTTATTTAGACAGTTTCCCATCTTTTTTCTAGATATTTTATAAAAACAGAATGCTCATTTCCTTGAAGGATCAACCCCTTCCCAGGGGAAAAAAATATTCTTTGACAGTTACCTGTTTGGAGTTTGAGAGAAGCATTTTGATTAATTTTTTAGTTTTAATGTCTTGCGTTTGTGGCCAAAATTCAACATCTGGTAGTATTTTACCTCAACTTTCATACCTGTTATTAATTGGATTATGGCACTTGTCCTCATAATTTGGTCCACTAATTAGAAACACAATCTGAAAACTCCTTACAAAGGGATATTTTGGATTCAGCCTCAAAAATACTGTCAGAAATTTAGAGATTAGGTCTATACTTTAATAAAACCTCCAAGGTAAAGTTTGAGAAGGCTGACAACCACTTCCTTCCGACTTAATTTCTGTCACTCCCATTCAAATTTGTGACAGAATTGGAGCCTTTGTACCTTGTACTGTCATGGTTGTTTTATGTAAAAATCTTTATTATGTCATTATGTTTTTATTTCATTATTTTTTGTTTGATCCTAATAATTTTGGTTTATTGTGCCTATAGTTTTTGAGTTGAAAATCTAGTTTAGTTTTAATCTTTATTTTTTCATAAATGCATTAGAATTTATATAGGTTCCTATAAGTTTTACTCTAGTTATTTTCATAGATTTGATACACAGTCCTTTCAACTTCATTCAGCTTTAAATATTCTACAGTTATTTTATTTCTGGTTTGACCAATATTTACGTAATCCCAAAAATCTATGGAACTTTGATAATCTCATTTTTTTATTCTATTTTTACTGTATTGTGGTCAGGGAATTTGATTTGTTATTATTTGAAATTTGTTGAGTTTTTTATTTGTTGTATACTGCAAGGCAGATATCCTTTGTGTGTGTGTGTGTGTGTGTGTGTGTGTGTGTGTGTCTGTGCCTGTGTTTGTTGTTTATTTTCTGAGACAAGGTTTTGCTGTATATTTCAGGCTGGCCTTGAGTTCACAAGGCAGCCCAGGCTGGTCTTGTCCTCAAAGTGTTCTTCCTGCCTCAGCTTCCCAAGTACTGGGATTATGGGTGCTTATCACCACTCCTGGTTCTTGTAGGAGTTTGAAGTCTAATATGTTTAATGCCTACCTTCAGAACTACATATGTAACTATAAATGCAAATTAGTCATGCTGCTCAACCCTTCTGTCCTTTTTGTCTACTTCAATTGTCAGTTTTAAGAAAAGATGATCTCTGAGTCTGACTGTGAATAGGATAACTCCTCTTTGCAATTGTGTTATATTTTGTGTAAGTTAGGAGTATATCAATTTACATAACAGAAACATTTTGCCAAAATGATACTCTTGTATCATTTTATTTTTAAGTTTTTGCATTTCTCAGATAGTAACACAGTTATAAAAATGTCTTCTTTTCATTTCAACTTTCTGTGAACTGCTTAGGTGTAACTTATTTAAAAAATAACCTGTTGATTACTTCTATCTCATAACAAGTTTGGTTACTCTTAGTTCTTTTTGGTACAGGGTCTGGCTATGCAGCTCATACAGTACTGGGGACTGAACCTGGGTCCTTATGCCTACCAGGCAGGCTCTTAGACCACTGAGCAATCTCTCCAGCCCAGTTACTCTTATTTCTGCTACCATATTTGTTTTTCCTATTTATCATCATCACCATTTCTTGCCGTTCATGGAAATTAAGTTTTCGTCATGTGTTTCATTGCACATTTAAATACTATATATCCTATTTCGTTTGCATTTTCTTTTCTTACTAAATCAACTGTAAACACATTTTACTGCCTTTTTTTGATTGCCCCCAAGAATCTATTATTATAATTCTAGCCTTCTATCAAAATACTTTTACACATCATACATATTTAGATTTAGCAGCATTTATTTTTCACAGTTGCAGCTGAATAATTCTAGGGTTATCTATCTGGTAGAATAATCCTTTAGTGATATTTCAGTAAGCTAAATCTTACATGGTTTGAGAATAATTTTGTCACCACACTTGAACAATAGTTGGGGTAAGTTTAAAATTCTAAGTTCAAAGTTACTTCCCTTAAGCACTTGGAAGTAGTATTTTCTCTTTTTTAATTAGTGTTGTCAATAGAAAGTCTGATGTGAATCCGATTCTTGTTCAATAGCAGGTAATCTTTATTCATGATAGATTTAGTTTTGGTTTTCCTGATGAGATACGTGAATAGGATTCATCTTGGTGGGCTTCTTAGTTTGACCTATGTGATAATATACTGTATATCAGGCTCCAAAAAAATAAAGACTCTTGCTAAACACTGTAGTTTTGTTATCTCTAATTTTTCTCCCCCATGTCTTTTAGAATGACAGTGTTTTCAAATATGCCTTTTATTTTATGGGATGATAAGAAGGAAGAATTAGAGGGAGCAGATGTAAAATTTTGAACCAAGATTGATACCCAGATCTACCTGATCCTAAGATCTACTCTCGAACCCTTCAGGCTATTCAAAGATGACCACCTTCCCAGAGATGGGATGAGACTGTACACAGGACAGTGGCCCTGGGGACCGAGGCTGCTGGTGCCCTAGAGATGCGTGTGATGCTGCCCCCTTACCTAGCCGCTCCAGTCACAGTACACTGTCCCTCATCCTTCACTCTCAGGGAGCATGAGGGAATGAAAAGGGGGATGCTTTCAATAGCCTTCAGATCCAAAAGACAAACAAATGTGTGAACAGAGTCTCAGTAAAGTACTACAAAGAGTGAGAACAACGAGAGCAGGGAAAACACTGATCTCATCCCCTTGAGCTGTGGATTAAAAACAACAGGATTTAATAGACCAAAAATAAATAAAAATTGGGCTGAGCCCCTGGGTTGGTAAGAAGCAGGTGCTGCACTAAATCTGTAATTTAATAAGATTACTCTTACTAAGTATGTAGTAATTATAACTGATTATAATTTGTTGTTTCCTGTTTTATTATTTATTTCAATCTGAATATCCCTGAATACACAGTTATTATATTAGGAGATTTTCCCCATGCAGACCATAATTTGTAAGCAAATAAATGACATTTTTATGCGTCAGCCAGAGTAATCTCCATATGTGGGAGATGTGAAAAGACAAGGCAGGATTCTGGTAGGAAGAAGGTAGGCAATTCATTTATGTGTGCTGAAGCAAGTGGAAAATGAGACATCTCAGGTGACACACTTTACAAATGTCTCATTAATTACAAACTGATGAGGCAATTACCAGATAGCCACATACCATGGAACCATTTTTTAAAGTACGATCTTAGGTACATCACTAAAACACAAAATAGCACTTCATAGGCAGTACAAGTCCTTGCCCTGGAAAAACCTATGAAAGATGGATCTAGCCACTCTACCTCCAGGCTAAAGAGAAAGCTTTTTATATGAGAGGACTTAGACCTTCAAAGTTGAAGATCGTGATAATTTCTGAGTCTTTTCTGAATTGAACAGTGTATTGTCAGAAGTCAAAAGTAGGAGGTAAGTCAGGGAAATAAGTACACCCAAAAGTACAAGAAAGGATGCACTTTGAAGCGAGCAAAAATTTTATAAGAGAAATTGTCAGAATTCATAGGCTGGCTGCACTTGGGAATAAGCAAGAAAAGTTGCCCATTTCCTTCAAGTAAATAGATAAACTTCTGAAATGGCAGGCTGCTTTAGGGAATGCACCTGCCTCTGAATGCTTAACAAGAATAATTCTGAATTATTGTGTTGCAGCTGTCAGCTCTTTTCAAAAAAGCAAGGAAGGCAAAGCAGACTCTTCAGAAAATGAGGTTTGCCCGTGTCTGTAATGGCCTGGTCTAAATGCCACAATTCCCCAGAGTGCTGGAGCAAGGGTGACCAGAAGGGAACACTCAAGAGAGGCTGGCACTTGTTGTCTCTACTGTGGCACAGACTTGCATGTTAGGGAAACACACCTCACTTGCTTTGGTCTTATTGGAGGAGAGATAAGCGGGGTCTCGACAGACAGAACTATTTCTCCAGGGAGTCAGTGAAAACTGAGAAATACAGGACAGTACAGACAACACTTCTAACCCATCTGATAAATTGAAGAGGATGGCAGGGGACAGCTTGTCTTCCTCCTTGAATAGACAACTTGCTCTGAGAAGTAAGGAAATGCTCGCAGTCATAGCCCTTCTACTGTTAGCAATGTGTTGACTCTGCTGAATGGCTTTATTTAAAAAGGAGAAAGTAGGGCCAAGGAGATAGCTCGTTGGCCTAAGTGCCTGCCTGGAAAGTGCAAAGACCTGGGTTTGACCCCCCCAGTACCACAGTGTCAGCCCTGTGCCAAAGCAGCCACCAAAACCAGGTGTGGTGGCACACATCTGTAAGCTGAGTTCTGGGGAGGCTGAGACAGGATTGCTATGAGTCTGAGCTGCATTATGAGACTGTGTATCAAAGAAATAAATAAATAGGAGAAAATCAGGGTTTATTTCAGTCCATTATCAGGGAGGGTTAATAACAAGAGATGGAACCTAGCCCTGCCTGAATTCAGGTCTGATCTCTGGCCTTTCTTCTTGCTGGTAAGGCAAGTGGTAGTTGCTAGCCAGACAGCTAAACCTCTGTTTATGTCTAGTTATCTGTAGCATATTACCAACTAGCTGCAGGAGTTTAACCTGGGCTAAAAGGAGGTATTTCTTTCATGAGACACTGGCCCTAACTGAGCAACCATTGGAGTACTGAACATTACAGGAGAAATGGATGGTTTAATTAGTTGTTTAAGTGGTGGCAAGCAATTATACTTACCCAACAGGCTTTTCCCCTTGCTCAGCTTTTGAATTCTGTTCATTTCATTCTGGCAAGGGAGACCTAAAAAATAATTTATGGAAGTCAGTTTCCAGATGGTATGGGATATAATAGGGACATAATCTCTAATGATTGACTTCACTTTTGATGTGAAATGAAGTCAATGATACACCTGGGAGTGGAACCGCTCCATATGCTGTTGTAGGCAACAAAGCAAATTCAGGCCATTAGTGTTACTAATTAAAAAAATAACCTCATGCCACAAGATACTTAAAATAGTATTCAGGATTTACTCCCATTGTGTAGGAAATTTCCTTCTTCTCACCAGCTTCAGCAGACACCATGTTCGACTCGGTGACTTCCAACAGCTTCTCCTTTATATCAGAAAGACGGAAGTGGCTAAGCTTTCTGTGAGCTGGAGATTGAAGCCAAGGCTTATGTGTTCTGAAGCTACAGACCAACTAACTAACCAGAGTTGACAATTACTTGATTTCTTCTAGGTTTTGTGGTAGGAGAGAGAGGATTGGGAATACCCTAAGAAAATAAACCACAAGTCTCCAGAGATGAATGGAAAGACACACAGGGATCTGGCATGTAGGAGAATGACTTTTATCTACATTTTCTCACCACCCAACAACGCACAGGGCAACCCTCTTCACCACTCAGCCAGGCCCTCTGCTGCAAGGTGTATATTGTATGGACCAGCAAGGGACAGCTACAGGGAGCCACATGGCTAAAAATGGGGTACAGGGAAGAACATGGCACTCTTGCCTCTTTAGAAAAGAACTTGCTTCCATTTCAGACACAGTGACAAAAGACCTCATTAGGTCTTTAGAGACTAACTATGACGTGCCTTTGCAAGTCTGGTGTCTCTGGGCGGCTCTGCTGCTGGCTCTTGGGCACCCTGCCATCGCAGCATGTCCCGCTCTCTGTCTGACAGTTGTCTCATTCTGCCCTTGCTATGGGCCCCATACAAACAGATGAAGAAAGCAGGTACCAATGACCTGTGGACCGCACTGAGGCCCCTGGCCCTGCTGCCTGTTCTGCAAGAGAAACTGATTCTAAAAGACATTTTCCAACTTCTGACTTTTAGATGCTTTTAGAGTAAAGGAAAAAGAACCAAACTGAAAATAACAATAGAAAAAGAGAAACAAATTCTGCATGTGATTATAAAAGGTAGTATTTACTATGACAGCTACTCTTTGCTGAATTGCTGGGAGGTACCAGGCACTGTTCTAGAAATTCATGTGTCTTTAGTCTTCACAAGCACCATATAAAATAGGTACCAATGTTATCCCTATTTTGCAAGTGGAAATTTTCATATTTGTAACTGTGCAGAAAAAGAAATTATAGCTGTTTAGAATACTGCTTCTACAAAAGGAGAAAAAGTAAAATCATATAAGCATGGCGTTAGACAGTTCATGAGGAAGCAAGTTTTTAAGAGCCTTAAAACTGTTGAATAGAAATTTTTAAAATTCTACCCATTTAAAGGTAAGGAAAAATTAATTCAACTAAATTTACTCAAGAAAACTCCAGATGAACATTTTATGATACAGTATTTGTTGTTGAGCAGGTAATAATGATTTCCATGGATTCCTCAAACCAGTCGAAGATTCCAATGAAAGACACATTGTGTAAGACTAGAGTTGAATGCCCAGTATCACGGGCTCAGGGAGAAAACAATGCTGAAAGAAGAAAGTGGGCAGAGAAGAAACAAGGCATTGCCAAGACAGTAAGACTTATAGGAAAGCCTCACAGTGTTGGGATTCCTGAGAAAAGACTAATCAGATGGAGCACTAAGGTTTTCAAAGACATAAAAGGTTTTCTGAAATTTAAAAAAAGGTATTGGTAATGAAGTTCCAAGAAGCATAACATATCTTAGGAAAAAGGGACAGTGACACCAGCTAAACAAGATTAAGAGCAGGAAGGAGAACAACGAGCATCTAACAACAAGGATGAATAATATGAGAGAAACCCACAGTTTAAAAAGGAGAAGTGAAACACTGCAACAAATCACTATGCTAAACGAATACAGGTGTCGTGCACAACCATGCCCCAGTGAAGAACCCAGGCTTCCCAGAGCAGTTGCAGAAAGGGCAGCCTGTCCTGAGGGTGATCCTGGCACGGTGACCAGCTCTATGGCTTGACTAAGGCTGTGTCACCTCCCCCTGGCACTGCACCTAGAGATGCATCGTTAAAACTCAGGCTCTGTGCTTTATGAAACCCAGTAAATGCACATGCACATGCACGCACACACAGACGCACACACACAGACACACACAAAAAAATTAGATAAATTAAAGCCTAAAGCTATCATTAAGCTTAATGCTATATCACTAAAGTATTTATTAAAAAATACAAAATGTAGATATTACTTAACATCAATTTATAGTTACTAGATGAGATGATATAATTAGAAAACAGAAAGAAATGAGGTAGAAAAATTGAAAAGGAAAAGAAAAAATGATCTCTATTTGCAGATGATATGGCTGCACACCTGAAAACGCAAGAAAACCAACCAGCATAACTTATCAGCATAATGAGAATTTAATAAAGTCATTGAAAACAAACTTAATATTGAAGCAACCACTAGTGAGGAAATGTGGAAAGCCAGTTCCTTTCCAAGGGTTCTAATCATACAAGGGAAATGCATTATTTGCATGAACAAAACTTGAAAATGTAACATGGTTGAAAGACAAATACTGTTCTAAGATAAAAGAACTCAGTGTTGTATACTTAGTACGAACTTACTTTTACTTGGGGGGAAAAAACAAACTGATTCCAAAGTTCACAGAGGAAGAAAAACATTAATATCCAGAAGAAAAATTCTGCCAAAAAAAGAATAGCACAAAAGAACGGGCCTAGCTGATACTAGACATACTATATAACAACTGTCATTTAAATGTCTAGAAATGATCTATGAATACTAAGAGAAACACGACAGACTATTTGGGAAACTGCATAAGAGGCCTTGGGTGCACCCTTGGGGGTGCATTTGCAATTATAGATGGCATTTTAGGTTGATGGAAGGTAAGTTTGTCAATAAATGAGAGAAAGATGAGTAGATACTCATGTCCAGGGCTGGAACTTTTCATATATATATATATATATATATATATATATATATATAATCCTACAGTGATAAAACAATAACAACTACAGATATCAAGAAATACATAAGAAAATTGCTTTACTATCTAAAGTGAGAAATGCCTTTCTAAGCTTAATGTAAGCTTTATAGCTTCAAATAAGCCAGAGAATTTTAAAAAATAAAGGCATTTAAAATTTAAAATATGTCCCTAGTAGAAAGTATACAAATTTTAAAATAGGGGAAATATTTGTCATATCTATTACTATTGAAGTTTCAATTTTCTTACTATAGAATTTCTTACTAAAGCAAGAGTCAGGAAAATTCAAAGCACAAAGAACATATAGACATTTCAAAGAAAGCCAAGTATGTCAAAGAGGAGTAAAAGTGTTCAACCTGCAGGGTAAGAGAAACTAAATAAAGCCTATTGATAAACAATGATTACAAAGTTTCACAGTGCCATGGAAAAATAGGTATTCTCAGATATTTTTGGTAAGAGTGAAAAACTAGTAAAACTTTAGAGCACCAGTTGGGGAGAGCACTCAGATTTAAAGGCGCACTTGCTTCCTGATCTTGGTAGTTCTGTTCCAGGCCCACGCTTACAATGCTGTAAATGTTCACACGCGCACTCGCTGTTCACATCCTGTCCTCTCATAGTGCTGACACTCTGGTATGGCTTGTACTATCATGCATGCATCTGCAATCTAAGTACTACCAGTAGCTTGCCTCCTTTCTTACAGGTGAGGCCTTCCAGCTCTCCCTGGACCAGGGTTCCTGACCAATTCTAGACCAGATTGTTTCGAATATTGGGATTAGATTTCAAATGCAAGCCAGTTTCTTCTGGTCCCTTGAGCTGTGGCCTGTCACTCTTGGGCACGATCCCCAGAAAGCTGAGACAGATGGCTAGAAATCCAGGCCCATGGTGACCACAGGAAGTCAGAGCACCTCCCATGGACTCCTGCGAATCTTCCTGTTCCTACTCTATCTCTATAGGATGACTATCCTATCTGACTTTGGCTTATCCATCCACCTATTCCCCCAAATGTTAAATATAAATCTATAGACAAGCACCTTTCTCTAAGGGGAACATGGAACATTTATGTGACAATGGGAATTATGATACTCTTACATTTGTACAGTATTTTTCACACTGTAAATCTCAAAATGGCCTTGGGAATTATATGTGGAAGGTTTCTGTATACCCATTTTATAGATGAAACTATTGAGACACTATGTAGTTGGTATATTTTTTCCAAACGAAGGAACAACTCAAAGACTCCATAATTATATACTTAGTTTTCTAATATACCTTATCAAAAGTAAAGCTATATTAGGAGAAAGAAACCTATAGGTATACCATTAAATGGGTTGAATTCTTTATTCTCTAGCCGTTCTGTGCACTGTTCATTTGTGCCCCCTTGTGTATACTAAGTAGGCCACCTGGACTCTGAGTCCCACCTCTTCCTGGCCTTACCTCCAGGCTTCTGGAAGCAGTAGCACCACTCATTGTTAGAGAGCTTGCCATCCTTGAACGAGTCACAGGAGTTGAAAAGAGGCTTGATGCACGGCTCATACTTGTCCAGGTAAATGGCATTGATCTCTGCGTGGTCCAGCAGGAGGTCGTAGTTCATGTCCAGCTTGTTGAACATCCAGCCCAGGGAGTCCTTGCAGATGGGCAGGATGCTGGTGTCAAACCCTGTGGAGAAAGTGCCCATCTCAGCCACCTGGCCTGGACTGTGCCACCCTGCGCCAGCCAGCTTCCTGCCCTCAGGAGTGATCCTTCCCTTGCTGCCTTGCCTGAACAGAGTCTCAGTGGCATGCTAGAAGATTTTGTTGTTTATTAAATTAAACATATTAAAATGCACAAAAGTCAGTATGTGAGGAAAACATGTTCTAAAGGGAACAAATCCCCAAAGCTCATCTTGGTGCTGTGAGTACAGTTTCATTATCTAGACTTGCTTAAAGTAGGTATGCTTAAAAGACAAAATACAGCATGGTGAGTAAGAAATGTAAGTTATCCCGAGAGCTATGCTTGGGGAGGTGAAAACAAAAGGATGCATAAAAATACCAGTGAAATAAAACTACGCAGCATAATCCAGAAGTCCCAACTGTATCTCAGAGGACTGTTAAATCCAAACAGTCTGCACATTAATGGCAACAGCCAGGTGCTGCTTCTGTCTCCATCCTTCTTTGCTGTAATCCCCTAAAGAGATGCATGAGACGGAACCCAGATGAACTAAGGCAATAATTTCTTTCTCATTTTCCCATGGGAGGGGAAATAGCTTTTGTAAAGAATTATTTCTTTCCAAAATAGAAACTATGCCTTTTGTGCAGGGGAGATAGCTCAGTGGCATAAGCGCCTGTCCCAAGTTCAATCCCTGGTACCACCAAAACTACAACAACGAAACTGAAACCTTTCAATGGTAACACCTAGTTCGACACCAGAGATACTGAGATGACTACAAACCCCAGGGAAGGCACGGCCCAAATCTAAAATTTACTTTTCTTTCAGAGTGAATAGCATAGTGCAGTCTTGGGTTCCTCTGTAAACTGGATTTGTAGGACTGATTTTCCTGGAACACTGATGACAAAAGTTAACTTTTGTGTTGCTGTATATACAGCACTCTTAGGGTCTGCAGGGTGTTCAGGGTCACATTACTAGATGGGGCTCGGACTGGTAGTGATCCGCCTGTTTCCAGCCACCTAAGAGCTGGGATTAGCAGCATGCACCACCACACCCAGTCTCAATTGCCTTCTCATTGTGCCCCAGGGGTGGGGCTGGCACCCCAGGCCCTGGGGATTGAACCCCTGGTTCCTGCACCTGCTTGTACAGCACCTCTCTGAGCACTTTATTGTCAATGATCTCACTAAATCAAATGCTACCATATGATCTCCACTTCACAGAGCTGAAGGTCCAGAGCTCAAGTTGCTCGTTCCAAGTTGCACAGCTCTAACACTGGGATACTAACGGAGAGAACCCAGTTCTGAGTCAATACGTTCGGTGCCTCTTCTCAGTGCCAGGCTCCCTTCCGCCTTCATGGAGCTTCCCACACTGAGGATAAGCGATGAGCAGCAGGTTAGGGTGCGTGTCAGGGTAGCTAGGGAGAGAGGGCAACACAGTGTCTACCTTGGGCAGTTATGATGGGGTTGCTGGCCCAATCCCGTAGTTCCTCTGCACAGCCTGGTCATCAGGTTCCTATGTTTGCTGCCAGGAACCCCTATCTGATCATCAGTATATAAGATGCAGCGAAGTGTGCCCACCCTACCTACAGCGTTGCCTTATACAGAAGGGACTTCACTGTCCGGAGGCAGCACCTCCTCTGAGCTCTCAGCAGCAGCCTGTGCTTTCCCTCATGACTGAGGCTTGTTACTAGGATCTAAACTCCGCACAGACTCCCGTGCTCCCTTCTGGAGCCTCAGCTATGACAGCCACGTAATATTGATAGATCTATCTGCTGTGAGAAGTTTTCTAGTTACCTTGGAGTTAACCCTTTCCAATACAAAATATGTGCATTTTAAAATGTATTCATTTTTATAATTGAGAACTCGGTTTTTAAAAATCCCCTACATTCCAAAAGGGGCTGTGGGACATAAGGTGGCCCTTTATTTGACCAAATGCCATGACTGCCGACAGTCTCTGTGCCAATGATGTCCTTAGGCACTATCGTATACTTGTACATAGAATATATAATTGGAATCAATTTTATATGGCATGAACTTTTTTTATATACAAGAGGAATTTACTGCTGACGGCCAGAAAGGAGTGCCAAGCTAGTCGTTCGTCAGAAGGTCACAATACTCTTCCCTCACTCAAAAGGGTCTAGAATAGGATGCCTATGACTCCGGGACCTCCAGAGTGCTAGGCTGAGCGGGTTTCAGCTCTTTCTTTCAGAACCCAGGGGGATAAAACTGTCATTCTCCACTTTGGCCTTGAGGGCTTACTGAGCATCATTCCTTACGTTTTCTTCCTTCCACTCGCTTGGGGACATCAAACCAAGAGCCTCTTGGGGGACTCAGTTTGCTCCTGGCCAAACAAGTCATTGCAGGCACCTCAGCTGTCTGCAGTAGGAGCCTCTGGGGACTGCAGGGTCAAGGAGCTGCTCTCCTCCCACCAATCGGCTCACTGCTGAAAGGCTGTTCAGAAAACTCCAGGGCTGGTCAGCTTCTAGAGGACCCAGGGAAAATGTTTCTCTACCACCCGTGAATTAATTGTCCATAACCTCCCAAGGAATCTCTAGCAAGAGTGGAAAGCAAAAAGCTGTCTTGCTTTGCCTTTCCTCCAGACCGCATCCCTGAGAACCACTCTAAGAACACCAGATCCCAGGAAGCAATCGCTACCTGCCACCCTTCAGTGTTTGCTTTCATTTTCCTACATTTATTTTAATCCCCATGACTCCATGTTTGTAGTACGTAATAATTACATTCACTGTGCAGACTAGTATAGGTACATAAGACATCTTAATTTTTTTACTTCTCTTCCCCATTCCTTTATCCCCCCACCCCTTTTTAAGGGAAAAAAAATCAAGCATTTAGAGTAATTGCCCCTTATATAAGTATTCTCCACTGGTATCTCTCAAAAGCTAGAAGCAGCAAATAACAACCAAAAATGTAAAAGATTTCTGTTTTCTTTTGGTTTTGTCTCACTGTGTTGTCCAGACTGGTCTCAAACACTTGAGCTCCTCCTGTCTCAGCTTGCTGAGAAGCTGGGACTACAGGAATATACCTTGCTTTACCAAGTATAGAAGTATAACTGGTTGGAGATCATTTTTATTCTCATTAAAAACTAGTGCTGATCATACTGACTTTAGATACTGATGATGTAATTTCTTATATCTACTTAGAGAAATTCCACCCAAACAAGTGTGAGATCAGGGATGGTACAAAATACTTTGCTTTAAACAATATGTTTTGTATTTTGGCCAAGTAACATGAAAATGCTACAGCGTATGGAATGTGGCAGAACCACATGTATTTAAGTGATGATCTTGATCAGTAATCGTTCTCTGCCTGTTGGCCACCAGGTGGAGAAGCCCACTGCTCACCACCTTGGAGTTCAGTGCATGGACAGCCCCTGTCAGAGTGCGAGGGCAAGACCATGAGTCTCCTCTCCAGCTGCTGACTGGAGAGATTTCTGACCCCTCGGTGGCTGAGAACAGTGGTACCTCTCAGAGCTGGAGGCATGCTAATGGTAAGGAAGGGGGCGAGTGGCCAGGACTTTATAGAGAAATCAAAATGTATTGGATGGTATGCACAAATCCATATCACCAAAGATGTTTGCCCCAGTGTTGTTTATATCACTAAACATTAGCAGCAACATAAATGGTCCCCAAGCATAAGTCTACTCAAATAGTTATACCCATACATTAGGATTCTACACAGCATGCACAAAGCAGCGTACTACTCGATGGAAAATAGTCATCATTGCAAATAAAGGATTATAAAACAATCTCTTTAGTGAGAACAAATTTTATATTTATAGGTAAATCAATTTTTATATATGAAGAAGAAAACACTTCAAAATATATATCATAGCATGCTTACATTTGTTAAAAT
>NDGM011191947.1:0-13469 GCA_002564305.1 Octomys mimax | reverse complement strand
GGATTGAACTCAGACTTTGCACTTGCCAGGCAAGCACTTATGCCACTGAGCTATATCCGCAGCCCAGTTTTGGTAACTTTTAAGGAGCACATGAATTCACGTACACTAAGATGAGCCTCCCAGTCCATCTAGATCTCATCCCTCAAGACTAGCAGACCCAGTAGATAGAAAATAAAGTGCAAAACAGCATTGGAAGGATTTTAGCAGAGGTACAGCAAAAGGTGTGAGGTGTGGATTTAAGGTAGACAAGCAAGGTGAGGCAGACTGAACAGGATGCTACAGCAGGGGACCACTGTCTCAAGGGTCCAGCAATGGACCTTAACTCCTGATAGGCATTTTTTTGGGGACCAGACCAAGGTTAATCTCTTCAAAGCATCAACTTTTGATTTAATTCTATTTTTGATTTCTGTTGCATTCATTTATGATTTTAAGTAATCACTTTTAAACTTCTCATACTTGTTGCATCTTTTAGCTATATCCCACAATTGGGGGGGGGGGCAGAACCAGGAATTGAACTGAGGCCCTCTTCTACTGAGCCATCTCCCGGGTTCCTATCCCACAAATTTTGATGTCATGCTTTTACCTACATCCAGATTAAATTATTTTCTAACTAGCCTTGTGCCCTCATTTTAAAAAGCTTTTAAAGAGCAGCTTCAGGTTCCCAGCGAAGTTGGAAGTATGGAAATCTATACACCCTTGTGTCCATGTGCATGGCCTCCCTCTACTAACATGCTTACCCAAGAGCCCATTTGTTAGTCTTGGGCCTACAGTGACACATTATCACCCATCCAGTGTTCACAAGGGCATCCTTTTAACATTATGTGCCCATCCCAGTACCATACAGTAGGCAACATCAAATCCCATGCTCTGCTTTTTCAGTCTTTGCTTTCCTCTAGCCCCTGGCAACCACTGATACTGATACTGTGTCTAGTTCTACCTCTATCATACAGCAAGCAGCCCTAACTGGCTTCACTTAACAAGGTACTCAAGGTTCTTTTTACAGCTCAATGGCTCATTTCTTAGCACTGAATACTCTATCCTCCCTAAGTACCAGTTCATTCATCTACTGAAGGATACTTGACATCCTTAATGGGCAAAAGTATAAACTTTTGTGAAGGGTATTTTGTGAACACAAGTTTTCAATTGTGATTGAATAACAAGGAGTATGATAACTTGGTCTAACAGTAAGACTCTAAATGCCAAACTGCTCCACTGTGCATTCCCACCAGAGTTCCTGTTGTTACATGCCTGACCACCATTTGGTGTTATGTTCTGGAGTTTGGCCATTCTACTGAGTGTGCTAGGGGTAACTCATTGTAACTTGCATTTCCCTGATGACATGATGTGGAGCATCTTTTCAAAAGCTTGTCTAACATCTGTTGCCTGTTTTTTGGCAAAATGTGTCAACCTTTAGCTTTTTAAAAACTGTTTTTGGTTTTCTTAAGTTTTGGTTCTTATTAGAAGGGGAACGGAGAGGCGTAAAGGAAAGGGGCAAGAAAAGAAAAAAGGTAAAAAGCAGGGGAAGAGGGGTTGAAGGGATGAGAGAAATGGGAAAAAAGCTAGATAGATCAGATATAGGTACAAACTCCCTATGATGATTATGTATATCTAAAATATCCCAATTTTTAAAAGGAATTGACAAGGGAATTTTTTAAAGTTTTGAGGGGTTGCTTTTTCTTTTTGGTGGAACCAGGGATTGAATGCAGGCCCCTGTGCTTGCCAGCCAAGCACTTATTCCACTGAGCCATCTCCCTGGCCCCTTGAGTTTTGACAAAAGTCTTCTATTTGGTGTCTTTTGCAAATATTTTCCCCCAGAATATTTTTTTCATTTTCTGGTCCAGTACAGAGCAGGTATTTTTAACAAAATCCAGCTAATCAATTATTTCCTTCTTGGATGATGTCATTGGTGTTGTATCTAAAAAAATAACAATAAAAAAATCAGCAAACTCCAGGTCTTCTAGGTTTCCTTTTATAGTTTTACATTTTGTATTAAGATCTTTGATCCACTTTTATTTTTTGAACACTGGAGACTGAACCTAGGGCCTTCACACTGAGTTGATTCCCCAGCTCTCTTATTTTTATGAGACAGGTTCTCACTAAGTCACATAGGCTGGGATAGAACTTGCAGTCTTGGGCTGGCCAAACAGCTTAGTGGATTAAAGCACCTGCAAGCAAGCACAGGGGTTGGGGGTTCAATCCCTGGGCCTGCTGTGCTGGCCCTGCCCCCACGGTGTGCTGAGACAGCAATTGAGACTGGGCATGGTGAAGCACACCTGTAATCCCAGCACTTGGGAACTTGGGAGGCTGTAAACAGGCAGATCACTATGATTCTGATCTACTAGTGAGACCCTGAATACCCTATAGACCCTTCCCTAAAATACAAAAGAACTTGCAATCTTTCTGCCACAGAGTGCTGTGCCTAGAAAGATCAGTGTGGAGAAAAATGCATGTTGTACCTGAGGCACAGCCAGAACTGTCACACATGTGGCTATGACAGCTGGGACTCCAAGGGCTGGGCAAAAAGTGGCCCAAAGCCTTTGGAACAACCCCAGAGAAACCGCTCTACAGGTAGATCAGGCAGAGTTAGAAATCAGGATTCAGAGTGTACTCCAAGAGGAATCACCCCAGAAATCTGTCCCTTACAACTCAGCTCAGCACACAATTGGCAGGGGGATTAACAGCCTTAAAGGGCCCCAATATTCTCCTGGTCACAGGGTTCCAGAGATGGCGGTAATCACTGTGACCATTCCACCCCTCCTTCCTGCTATACACAGCCTCCCTGTATGTGACAACTGTCAGGATGCTGAAGTGCAAGACACTGGGATCTTCCCCTCCCATACTCAGGATGTTTGCTAAGTCCTGGGGTATCCACAGAGAACAAGGGCCCCAGCCCACACCCATTTGGCTCATCCCTCATCCACCAGCATCATAGGGTTGTTGCTCATCCCTTGGCCCAGCACATATATGATGCAGTAGTGGCCCCAGAGTTGCTCCACAGCAACCCCAGGTAAGAAGTAGAGCTGTCACAGCTGCTCTTAAGGACAGTGACTGGTTAAGAAAATCCTCCAGAAGGTGCAGTGCATTAGGGGGTCACGGTTCATCTTGTTTCCTTCATTCTAATTATTCTTAAAACTAAACCTATACTGATGATCGAATGTCTAAAGTTGACTGTACCCATCTGTGTTTTATCCTGGTTCCCGATTCCTGTCCACAGGAGAAAACAAGGGGCTGGAGGCCAAGGCAGGGTGACAGGGAGCTCCACCAACTGGCCAAGACACCTGTCTTGCATGGAACTTGTGAGAAATCAACACCCAGCCCCCACCCACTACTGGCAGGTAGCTCTCAAGGGTGGCCAGCCAAGGTTCTCTCGGGGTACAGATTGGCAAAGCGGCCAAGTGTCCAGATGGGGAAGACGTTCCTGTAGCTTGTGTAGCTGATAGCGCAGGACTTGTTGAAGACCCCAGAGATGTTCTCCTGGAAAGACACAGAAATGACAACAAAGGCTGAGGGCTTGCCCTAGACTATAGCCCCTGACCGTAGAGCTGCCCAGTTCAGGGCAAGTGCACCAAAAGAAAGCTTAATGAACAAGGGCAGAGGGATGCAGAAAGTCAGTTTTCCCACTGAATCTCATACTCACTCAGACTCACCCTGAAGCCTTCACACAGCTTTTGTCAGACTTCTCTGAGATTCACTTAGGACCTGGCAACCTGTTCCAGCCCCACCACCCTCACAGGCCTCTGGTAAGCTGGGTTCACTCATCCCAAATCCTCAAACTACTCCAAGAAGGACATGGTGTAGGGGTGTGGTACAGTCCCACATGCATGCTGAAGGTCAGTGATTGGTCTCATACTCTTCACACACCTGAGGCCAGTCGCCATTGGGGAGCTGCTTCTCAAGCAAACACCTGACTCCTCTCTCTTGGGCCTCCACGTCAGGATGCCTGGGAAAAGAGGAGACTGATGAAGCCTGGTGGCTTGGCATGCTCCTCAGCATAAATCTTTGTCTTCACCCTTGTGCAATCAGTGCAAGAACAGAACCGCAAATGCTACAGTAATGGTGCATAGGACTAGCCAGCCTGTACATCCTCATCCTGGGAACACTGAGAAGGTAGGCCATGGAAGCACACAGGTGAGCAGAAAGGGGCATGGGTGAGCCGAAAAGATATGGCTGATGTGCCCTGGAACAAGGTTCTGTCAGCTCCCTGGAAAAGGTTAATCCTCCTATGTGCCTAGCACACTGACACACACATAGGCAAGGGTGAAACTAGGATCAAGGCTCAGTAGAGGGCTCGCCAAATAGCTCAGTGGATTAAAGTGCCTGCAAGCAGGTGCAGGGGCTGGAGGTTTGATCCCCAGGCTTGCTGTCCTAACCCCACCCCCAGGGCACACTCACATGGCAATTGAGACTGGGCATTATGGTGCACACCTGTAATCCCAGCACTTGGGAAGTTGCAAACAGGAGAATCATGTCTGATCTAGTAGTGAGACCTGAACACCCTGTAGACCCTTCCCTAACATATATATATATATATATATATATATATATATATATATATATATATAGGCTCAGCAGGACAAGGGGACAAGGGACAACTAAGAGGGACCAAGCAGGAGAAGCCCTTGTGTCCTGCCCTTGGGCTCCCAGGCTCTGATGCACTTGGTCATACCAAATGAGGGGATTTTAGAAAAGATTCTTCAAATGGCTCATTTAACAGGGCAGCACAGATTAGAGCACCCACATCTGTAATTGTGCCCTGCCTGTGTGCATGTGCACCTGTCTCCAAGTACACACCTGCATGCATGCAGCTTGGTACCAGTGATGTACACAAGAGGCCCAGGGCAGCTGCAGATACCTGTGCTCTCACCAACAAGGCAGCCACCACTGCCACACTGGGAAGCAACTCAGACTTCCCTTCCCTTGTTCTGCAAGAGACAAATCTCTGCAGGGCCCCATTCAGGTAGATGGGATGCCACCTTGCCCAAATACCAGCACAACAGACCTCATGGAAGTACTTCTGTCCCTAGAGTGGCAGCTGAGTGGCAGTGGAGCCCCATGGCATCATCCTCTCCCACATCTGTACTCAGCCTAGGCCACCCATTCTCCCTTCCACTCCATCTGAGCCCCTACCTGACAGCCATCAGCCCCATCAAGGCCCAGCAGGTGTTATGGACCTGGGACTGGGCACTCTGCACGTAACGCCGCTGCTCACAAGATTCAAAGTCCTCCCCCCAGCCTCCATCAGTCATCTGCTGGGACAGCAGGAAGTTGCAGGCCTGGGAGACCTCTGCACAGGCAACCCTACAGAGACCAGGAGTTAGGATCCTTTCCCAGGGAGTCCACCTGTCAGGTCTGGCTACCTTAGGGTCCTGGGGAGGGACCTACAGATGAGGACAAACAGACCTGCCTCTTGAGCTGTAGGAACAGAGAGAAATGCTCTGGGGCAACAGATGGCCTCATTGGCATGGCAGTCCCAGTATCTAAGGGCACTTGAAGATATGTCTAGGAGTGTCCATGCTGCACCAAACCAAGCCCAGTGCTCCTTGCTTCCAACACCCACTGGATCCAGAGCTTGTAAGCAGCTAGAGGTAGGGCTTAGACCTGAGGCCTCACCCTTTCTTCTGCCCCAGCAAGTGGCCTGGATCCTAGCTCTTTCCTACTTGGGGTAGGGAGTCAGGCATTGTAGGGAGGGTCTGAGTGTTAAAGTTCTGTGAGGTAGTCCAGAGCCAAGGCTAGGAAAACATCTTCATTCCCACCTGGAACTCACATTTCCAGAGATAATGATTCTATCCCATTATTTTAAAATATCAATCGATCAATTGATCGATCTATCTCTATCTATCTGCTTTAAAAAAAAAAATCAAACACCAAAGGAAAAAACACTTACCCATCTTGATAGGTATGCCCCATGCAGGCAAAAGCTTCCAGGCCAAACCAGGTACCATAGGTGAAACAAACACCCCAGGAGCTAGAGGGAGAAGGGAAAGGCCTCTGCCTGGATCCAAGGCACAGGTACTCTGCCTGGGCACACTGGGGCACCGCACAGACAGTAAGGCTGTTTCTATCATCAGAAAAGCATATATCCACCCCTCAGACAGCCACACCATCTCAGTAGCAGCAATACCACCTGCTCAGCCACCAGATACAACCACTGCACAAGCAAGGAAAAACAATCACACTCAAGCATACACAGCCCAGTTGCTGCCATGTGAGCACTCACATCAGGAAAAGGAAGTCAGAGAGCTGGTGCAGCACACAGGTCCTTGCCCCACACACATCTGCACCCACACATACTAGCACCCCACACTCAGCTTGGCACACACTTACCCCTCCCAGGAGCCATCAGTCCGCTGCTTCTGCCGGCAGAATGCTAGGCCCTGCTCCAGGGTCTCCCTGCAACACAGGCAGTCAGCTCTATGCACATTCCAGAAAAACTATGGTTCTTACCCAATTCTACCTTGCCATATCTCAGAGTGGCTATAGTCTCCCTTAGAAAACAGTTCAAAATATTCAGACAGAAGGGGAAAAGGAGCAGCTACAGAACATGGGAAAGGGAAGCAGACTGTCAAGAGCTCCGGGGGAAAAAATGTAAAAGAAAAGTAGACCTAAGGATGATGCCCATGTTGGACACAGGATCAACAAGCCGAGTATGATGGCACAGCACTCTGGCAGGCTGATACAGGAGGATCACTAGCATACTCTAGGCAATTTAGCAAGATCCCATCTTAAAATAAATCCTCACTATCTCTCTCTGACACACACACAGAAGTCAATGACAAGTAAATGAGTAAAATGACACCTGCACAATCAATGATCAGAGCAGATGATCCTTGCTGCCATCAGCTTCAGCTAGTCACCTATGGGTTCTACTTATTACACAATTAAAATGAGCAAGGGTGAGCCATAACTGAAGTCAGGTGGGCAGTCCCTCAGCTGGGGAGGCAAGGAGAACAGGGCAGGGGTGACCCCTCCACAGCTGAGCACTACAGCAAGGCCTATTCTCTTCTCTGAGTGGTAGCTGGCTCTAGGTGTAAAAGACTGCTTAACTGTCATTTATTTGGATTTGTGTAGATGAGTGAAGTGTATACACTTCTTTTTAACATTAAGATGAGAAAAAGAACCTGTTTTTGTATTACAATTGCTATCTTCACCCTACTCCACCCTGTTGCTCAAAATTCAGGGATACTAGAAGCGGCAAGGCGTGGGTGTTGGGGTATCTTTTCTTCAGCACTGAGGAGGGAACCTAGAAGCCCTCTACCACTGAGCTGCTTCCTCAGTCCCTGGCCCTTTCTTTTTGGTGGGGTAGGGTGTTCAGGTTTTTGAAAGATGGTTTCACTATGTATCTCAGGTTGGCCTCCTGCCACAGTCTCTAATGTGGGATTCTGATTTTACTTATTTTATTTAATTGAGACAGGATCTTGCTAAATCACCCATTCTGGGTTTTGGTTTATCTTTTTGAGATGGGGTTTTGCTATGTAGTTCAAGACGGTCTCGAACTTACCCAGACTGGCCTTGAACTCATGGCAATCCTGCCTCAACCTCCTGAGTGCTGAAATTTTAGGTATGTGCCACCATGCCCATTAACCATTCTGGTCCTAAACTTGCAATCCTTACTTCAGCCTCCCAAAAAGCCCCAGCTCACGCCCATGTTTTAAAAAGCCACTCTCTTCAGTTGCCCTGCTGAGGTGGCCAGGGCCTCTCATTTGTGACATGCTCAAGGCGTGGCCCTAGCTTGGTGGCATGGCCACACAGGAGGTATACTATGCCTTGGCCCTCCTTACTTGATCTCTGCCGTCCTGTGGTCTGGGTAATTCTTGTGGAAATACTTCAATGCCTGCATCACTGCTGAGGTGCACTCCACATACGTGTAGTCAATCATGATGTCCCCTGGGAGAGGGAGGCTCATAAGATCCACTGTCAACCAGAGCCTCTGACTCAGATCAGGTCATTCAGAACCTGTGCCCAGAGGTTACCCCAACCTGTCCAAGCAATACGACCACAAGGGGCAAAATACTTGCACACCTATGCCACACAAGGCAAGAAGCAGGTTCCATCAAGACAAGGAACACAGCAGATAGCTGCAGCCCACCTCAAATACCTATGTGACAGACCTGAAAGGAGGCTACAGTAGGTACCCAAATGTCTCTCAGGAAAAAAGCACCCCTCCTCCCAGACCAGAACCTTTGTGGTGACAAGCAGACATAGCCTGGCCTTTGAAGTTACCCATAACTCCCTGTAGGTGCCAGGGGCTGCATGGAGGTACTCAGGATGCATGATGGCTTCCTGTGGACAAGCAAGACCTGGCCCACCCTGTAACCAGAGTTAGGTGTAAATCCCACCCAAAGTCCTAGAACAGATCATAGCCCTTTATCCCCAGCTCAGGGACTCCCAGGGTGGCTCTACCACATCAGCCCAGATCTGTACACTGCACTGCTGCCTAGGACACTCACCGAAGACCTCTGAGGGGTTAAGCAGTTCCAGCAAAAGCCCCCCACGAGTAGTCTCATAGGTGGCAAACCCTCCGTCAGGATTCCTCATGTTCAGCAACTAAAACCAGAAGAAATCCTGAGAATAGAGCATGCTCACAGCCCATAGGTCCTAACAGAGATTTCTTGAAGCACCCCAGGGTCGATAGCTAACAGGATAGGAGTGGGAAACAGTGATCTGATCTGCATGCTGATTAAGTTTTCCAGTGGTCAATGCAGCAATAGCCATGACCTTGTGCAGCCATCTGGTAACAGGCCCCAAGATACCAATTCACCTGTGAACAATGACACAGCAGGACCTAAGCTCTAGGGCCAGGTGTACTGAAAGGAGTTTATGCAAAAAGTCTTTCCTTTTGGACACCCAAGCAGACCAGTCCTCCCAAAGGACATCCAGGGGAACCAGAATGCAGAAGTAGGCTCAAGTAGGCTCTACAGTTTCCAGAACCACAGGCCCCAGCCTGGCCCATCTGCCCAGTCAGAAGGTGAGCACATGTCTACAGGATGTGATGGCAGGTACAGGAGTGAGCTCACCACAGCCACGGCATCGCAGAGCTGCTCTTTGGGGATGTGCTCAGTGATAGAGGGACACTTCTCCTGCAGAAGCAAGACAGCCTTCAAAGCTTCAGCTGTGCAGTCAGCCACAATCCAACCACAGTCCAGGGTACTGAAGCAGAAGCCACCCTGTGGAGTGGGATGTGAACATCTATAGACACAGTATTCCTCCTCTCTAAAGCCTCCGTTTGCACAGCAGCCCAGATATATCAAGGCAGGCCTGGAGCTCCAACACTGGGACTCCCAGGGCTGCAACCTTTCTCTGGATGCCTTCAGGCTGGAGGAAGCCTGAAGCAGGGTGACACACACATACCTTGTTTAGCTGTCGGTAGTACTTCTGATAGCTGGGAGGGTTGTCTGGGACCTGTGCAGCACCGAGGAGCGTAAGTGGAAAGCACAGAGATACACTGTCACCAGAGATCCCACACTGCAATCAGGGAGCCAGATATACTGGTAGTCCCAGCACAAGCAGGGCAGCAAGGCACTGGTAAGGCACCAGTTCCACAACCCGATCACTCTGTGCAGAGCTGCCAGGGCACTGAACAACCTATTCTCTCACCCCAGCTTTACAGTCCTTCTGCTCTCCAGTGAGTGCTGATGACCTGTGGGTGTGGTCAGGGTCCAGCCTCATTTCCATGACCCTGTGTTCACAGCCCGTGCAAGCAGCAGCACTCCTGCTGTGCTCCCCGGCCCCCAGCCCCAGAGAGAAGCAGCATCCTAGTGAGCTCTGAGGACAGAAAAATGGGGCATAAGGTGCCCAAGCTGAAGGTGGTCACTGTGGCTATGGGGTAGGGTCAGCACAGGGCAGCAGAACATGCAATGGGGGATGCAGGCAGGAGCAACACAATGAAAGCATCCATCAGCCTCTGCGAAGAACTGGCAGATCAGTCTGCACAAGGCCCCTAGGAGGTGACAGTCACAGGCTGGTGTCATCTTCACTGGCCTGAGGCCACTTAAATGTGCCAGGATGAAAACAGCCTCCAGGCTCAGGAATGCAGTTCCTGGCTGCACCACAGGCTGTCCCAAGCCCTGCACACCACTCCAGCATGAGGGGTAGAAGTTCCCACTAGGAACAAGTACTGCAGCCCATGTCAAGAGCAGGTCTGGGATGACTATAGTGGTTGAAGGCAGCAGAGGGAAAGATGGCAATGTGAAAGAGAAGAACAACCTAAGCAAGCTGGGCGGGGGGCCTGGCCTCACCTGTGAGAGCCGTAAGAATGCATGTGCCTTCTGCAAACAGGACAAGAATTCGGACTTGTGGTGTGCACCTGCCTGGAAGACAGGAGCACAGCACAGCTGAGCCAAACCCCCAATGTCCTGGTGACTTCTGCCACAGCTGGGAACCAGAAACAAAGTGACATACATCTCTGGAGAATTATTGGAAGTTTTGCTACACTTACCTTTCAAGACATAAGTTAAGGAGACATGTCTGAAGACTGGAGTAAGACACACTGCCCTGGACAGAAGCCAGCCTGTCCCCCAGGAGACCTTAGACATCTCCTAAAGGACCTACCCTTCCTCAGACAGCCCCATCTGGTCAAAAATACCCCCAGGGTTCCCCTAACACCATACTCTCATTCTCCTTCAACACTGCTTTAAACACAACCAGCAACAGAGGTTCAGCAACAAGAGCCTTGCACCCTGTTGCCTGGGGCACCTGCCTGCCCAGCTCCCTGACTGGCTTCTCAGGTTGCCCTCTCAAATCCCAGACCCAGCCCATATCCAAGGTGGCCAGACAAAGCCAATACCTCCTTTGTGTCACATGCAAAGGCTCTGGTGCCAGCCTTGTGAGAGCAAGGGCAGTGTGTGGTCACAGAGCTAGGTCCCTCACAGGAAACATGCAGTCCCACATACAGGAAGGTGAAGTGGACACTGCAGCCACATACCTCCAGCAGAGCCTGGATGGCAAAAGAGGTATCCCATATCTGTGAGCCATTGGTGCCCTGAAAGCAAAGGACAGGTGTTATAGCTGCTGCAGCCACACCATCCACCTATCAACTGACATACCACTCCAGGCTGAGCCCTGTGGCTGGTAAGGGCCTAAGAAGAACCTGCCTTCATGGGCCACCAGCCAGCACAGTGACTCAAGGCATTTCTAGGATTGGATCTTCCCTCACAGGATCCCACATTTCCCCCACAGCTATGCACCCATCATAGGATGACCAGAAATGGCCACTTCTAATCACAGACTAGAGTCTGTGTTCCCTAGACAACACCTGATCTCAGTTCAGGAGGGACAAGTCTGGTTCCAGTAAGCATTGCTCAGGGCTCTCTGAAATGTCTGATAGAGCCCTAGGATCCCAGCCCACAGGATGGTCACAGGACCAGCTCTCCCATGAACTTGCCCATGAATGCTTCTTTAGGGGCCAAGAACCAAACAGGTACCTCTGTCCAGAGAGGAATGCACCTGCTGGCTACTCTGCCCAGGAAGGGTCTACAAAGATGCTATCCATACACTTCTGCTGTGTCCAACAAACCTGTGTTCTCACTCTGAGTGGTTAGGTGTCCATTTCCTTAACACTGACTTCCATAGGAAGATGTCTGCATGCTGCTCCCAGGTCTGGCCACACCCACTGACCTCTCCTGTCCTCCCACAGCTGCAGGGATGACCAAAGAGATCCCAAGGGGCCGGGGAGATGGCTCAGTGGGATAAGTGCTTCCCTGGCAAGCATGAGGGCCTGAGTTCAATCCCCGGTTGCACCAAAAAACAAAAACAAACAAACAAAAAAAAAAAACCCAAAGAGATCCCAGGGGCCAAGAGCTGAGAACAAAGCCCCAGTGATTTTCTGGGAGAACCCTCCAAATGACTGCAGGGAAGAAAGGCCCACACCAGCCTGTCATAGGTACAAAATATGTTTTTCTGCAGGATCTGGGCCACATTTGGGCCTGTCATTGTAGTAGTTTCACCTAGTTTCACACAAACAGGCAGAGTAGACACTACAACTAAAGCTGAACCTGCAAAAAAGGGTAGTGACCCCAGAGACTGAAGCACCTGAGGCGCCCCTTGCCCTGCACAGACTGGAGGACTGGAGGGTAACTCTACCTCTCCTTTTGTGCATTGCTTATCTACTCTGTGAAGAGTTACTTTTGGATCTCAGCAACCAATGCCCAAGGTCACAAAGTCCTTACCTGCATTTTCATACCATCAAGGCCCAACCTGTGAGGAGAAAAGTCCATATCAGGGACAACCCATAGCGACAGCCATATACCCCTCAGGCCTCCCTCAGGAGTTCCCACAGCTTTCCCAAGGCTAGCATCAACTTCATCACCACTCAGCTGGCTCACAGGCATAAGGACCACACTCAGTAAGAAATGAGACAACAACTCACACGGGGCAATGCTAGCCTCAGGCCTACTCACCCTGCTGGCCTTGTTCAATACCACATTGCCAGAAGACAGACTGCCTCTACACAAGCATGGCTTCCTGCCATGGCCCTCATGGCTCCAACTTCTGGCCAGTCAGTGCTGACAACCTCCCTACCATAAGCCTTCTTCATACTAATTTGGACCTGCTCTACCCATCCACAAGCTTCCTAGGTCTCTCTGCCTCCCAGAACCATCTGAAGTTTCTGCTAGGTGGTAAATTCTCCCATACAGACAACTTCCACACTCATCCTGGTTCCAGTTTTTCCCAGGGGCTGATACTGTAGGGTAGGAGACCCATTATCACATAAGCTTGTATGTCTTTAGTCAGCAGTCACCACCATTGCCCAGCCATTTCCTGACCACACTCACCATAGGTAATCACGTATCCTGGAAACGTGTTCCTGGAACGCAAACGAGGCTGGCCCATCCACAGCCCACCGCACAAGCATGTTGATGGTTTTCGAGATCTGTGGCAGACATGGCTGTCAAGGCCTGTATACCTCATTTCCAAGCCAGGGCACCTGGGAGCTTACTAAGTGCACCAGATGCACAGCTGTGTCCAAGAAACAACTCAGACCCAGGCCAGGATTAGCCAAGGTCAAGCAAGAGCCAACTTGCGGCACCAAAAGTTTCACCAAGCATGGCTAGATTAGGAGGGCCTGTGTATCCACAGGTGGGGAGGCTTGGTGCCTGGTGGTTTGCCCAGAGAACTCATGGGTAGCCCATATAGCCCACTGGCAACAGCCCAGCTGCATTTCAGCCATGTGTCAGCTTCCTCCCAGGTCCTTAGTAGCCCTGCCTGTTCTCAGTTCTATGCCCTGACCACTGGGAACATGGCTCCAGACACAGTATATGCACATTGCATTTGACTTCTACTAGACACCACAGTGCCAGAAGGCAAAGCAAGAATAGCCCTAAGATCAGTAACGGAACACAAAAGCCCTGCAACACCCACCCTGGATACCTCTGAATTCTTTAAGAGGGCAGAGGGTCAACTATCTGTGATAGGGCCAGGGAGATGGCTCAATAGAATAAGCACTTGCCTGGCAAGCGCAAGGGCCTGAGTTC
>NDGM011191944.1:0-13991 GCA_002564305.1 Octomys mimax | reverse complement strand
CTGGGGGCAGAACCAATTGTGCCCCAGGGCGGGACCCCCACCAGCCGGAAGTGCACGGGGAGTTATCCCTCCAAGTTGACACAATGTATCAACCACTACAAGAGTGCTACATTCTTGCTGGACAGAACTGAGGGTTCAGAATGGAGCTTTGGAAGCCCTCATTTAGTTTAATTTGTGAAAGTACCAACCCCATGATTAAACATGGACAGAGATGGGAAGAAACACTCACTGCCAAATTGTGTTCTAGCCCCATAAGTAGGAGAGGACGTCCCCAGTGCTCTGCTCACGCCGCGCTACATCTCCTTGGGCCAAAATGAGTCATGTGAACCCACAGAGGGAGACAGAGTCATCCATGTACTTTGCAGGCTTTTTGCTGCCACGGGGAGGTCACCGCCAGGCCTAACAAAGCTGCTGCATCCATTACAAGTGATAATTAATTAAATGTATTGACACTTTTCACTCTGTTGGGTCCCAGCTGCTTGACACTGCTGCCTCAGGAAAATTAATTCAATAGCACGTTTTTGAGCATCGCCTATAAACTGGATCCTATCTTCAAACATTCAGGGAGATCTTTTTGTTTTATTTCTCATAGCCTTTCTTTGTAGTTGTTATCTCTTTTTAGAGCTGAAGAAATGAAAATACACAATTTTTAGGTAATATGCATAAGATCGCATAGCAAGTGAGAGGAAAGCCAGGAGTTTTGACACAAGCCTGGCAAACTCTAGAGCCTCTCACAGCGTTTATAAGGATAAAAATAGAGACTATTGGTTAAAAACATAGCTTCAAATATATGTATATTACTATTTAGTGCTTATACTTTGAAGCAGTCATTTAAGTTTTAGGTAACTTTTCATATAGTTAATTCCCAAAAACTTAAAATTCTTGCTCCTGCCACAGCAGGTATCTTCAGAACTTTGGGCACACACTTCATCCTTAGGACTCAAATTTCTAGCCATGTCTTCTTCGCAAGGTGGGCTTGACAATTCCTCGAGAAAGCTGTAGGGGAGCCAGCCAATCTCCATTTTCAAGTTTCCTTCTGGAGTCTTCTTCTCCTTGTCTATTTTAGTTGGGCACAAAGTTTGCACAGTCCTCGGTGAGGGAGCATCTTCTACTTTGGGGCTTTACAGAGAGTTCTTAGCATACTTCCTTTTGCTCAGTAAATAAGTGGGCTGATTACCTGCCCTCATCATAGCTCAGGTCTGGTCCTACAGCTGTAGGAGGACAGACATGCACAAATATCCCATAAGTCCAATGTTTCCTAACCCAGGGCTTAAAGGACATCATAAGCATGAAATTTTGACCTTTCCTAGTTTTTCAGGTAATAGTAAGTGAACAGAAGAAATCTCATAAATTCTAAACACATGACTGCAGTTTATCTACCTGGCCCTGATTAGATGTGTAGGGCAAACCTAGCACCATCCAGACAAACACGCTCATTTCTTTGCCTATAGTACTAGCTTCTCCCCAAATTCTCTGCTTGACCATGCTTGAGCTACCTAAAATCCAGCACTAACTATCTAAAACCTTGTTCAAACCTTGCTCTAGTTGCTAGTTAATCACTTGCATGGTATAATTAGCAGGTGAAGAAGCTTAACCAGCTTCAGTTGATTCTCTACTTTAGCTGATCAAAATCTAACTTGAAGTTGTGAGGGTTTCTCTTTTTGATATCCTAAGAAATTTTATTTCTTCTAACTGTCCTTGAAAAATTTACTTTTTCAATGGGTAATACATATTCAACAGATGTATTTTATTGAATGATTGAATAAGCAAAGCACTAAATGAATAAATACAAGATTAAAATACAAAACATGAACTGTAGTAGGGACTTATTTATTTATTTATTTATTTTGGAACCAGGGATTGAACTCAGGCCCTTGCGCTTGCCAGGGAAGCGCTTATTCCACTGAGCCATCTCCCCAGCCCCCAATAGGGACTTATTTAGAGAGCATTTCATATGCAATAAATATTGGACTCTAAAACATATCAGTAGACAAGATAAAATGGCTCTTTCCTTCATGTTCTGATTGAGACATTTTACGTTGCTAGTATACTAAAGGTTTAATTTACGCAAATAGCATTCAAATTTGCTTCAACTCATAGTAAGGCATGCTGATATATAAATAAGCTGTTGCAAAATACAGTTTCTCGTAAAGAAGAAATCATATTGAGTGAGTTATGAACAATATTTTTAAGGTTTCTCATGGGCTCAGTTTTACTAGGAATTAAGGCAAGAGTTATAGTAGGAAGCACTGCCAGAAATATAAAGTCTGTGCATAAAAAATCTCCAAGTGTATTGTAAACTCAAGCATCTGATGTAGGATTTGGTGACTGTCCGGTAGCTCTTGTCACTTTTTTTCCTTGTCACTTTTAAGAAACTGAACAGTTATTAAATTTAAGATGAGAGTTTCTTAAACCATGTTGAATTTAAAATAAGCATAGTGCCTCTTTGTGGTTCCAGTGATTCACTTTTGTTCAATCTGGATTTGTCAATGTAACTCTGAGATGTATCTCAATAAATCAAAGTTTCTTTGATGTATTTTCCTTAAATTGTAACAAACACATTTCTTCATGGTCTGGATCCTTAACATGAAAGCTATTTGACTTCAGGTAGAAAACGCATTTGAAAGGAAAGTAGTCACGTTCTCAAAATTATACCTTTTTTTTTTTTTACAGTGGTCCTCAGGTGTCTGATATAACAATGTGATAGAAGGAAGGCTTAGTCATGATTTTTTGCAGAAAATGGAAATGTTCTTGAATTCTGTCTGAGGAGCAAGGTGGGAAAAAGCAGATAAGAATACTATTTTTGCAAACTTAAGGGTATGAAAAGATATCATCAAATTTGAGCCTTCTAAAAAGGGAGCACTCTTTTCTTATCTTGTTTTCTAATTACAAAGAACTGTCTAATAAAATTTTCCTTCTTGCATCTTATTTACCATCTTCCCAGGTGATGGCACTTTCAGAGCTCTTTCCTGCTTGGTGCAGACACAATAACGCAGCTGACAATTACTCAGAAATGAGCTTTCCAATATGATTCTCACATTTCTCATATCCTTTGTTTCTAATTTATATTTGGTCCTGAAAATTGATAAAGTTACTAGTTTAGAGATAATTAAGTGTGACTTTTTATTTCAGGAAACACATAAGGCTGCCCTTCTCCACAGAACCTTTTCCATATTCTTTTAACAGCCAAATCATTTCCAATTTTCTGGTATGTAAATTTAATGTGATCAGCGCAAATAAACAAACTGACAAGATCTGGGCAGTTGAAGCCCATTGTCCCACAATGTCTTTGTTTAAAATCTTTCATAATTCATCCTCAGAAATGGCCCTCTTAGTAATCAGTTACCTTTAATGTCTTCATTTTCATTTAAATGTTCAATGATCAGGATAATTAGAATTAATTTGGCATTGTCCTCTTATGGTAATGAGGGTTCTGCCACTTATCTGGAGCGTCCTGCAGGCAGAGTGTTAGCAGACAAATATGTGACTCCTCACACTTCACGCACCGCTCTATGGTCTTTGCTTAAAGTGTTAACAGTGGAGCCTGGCCTGGTTCCAGATTAAATTTATGCTGTTTTTGGTAAAGGACTGAGGCCAGTCAAGCTGGTGCTCCTGCCTATCCTAGATGACACTTTGATAAAATCTCAGTTCTTTCACCAGAAAGACGTTTTCTATTCCCTCTTGTGTGGATCTTTTACAGGCTGGGATTAATCCTATGGATAGAACAAAAGGAAATAGCTCTTTGAATTAAGATGGAAAGAATCCATATAAATCTTTTTAAAGACTAGACAGAATTTAGTAAAAGGCAAAAGATTTATACAATCTGAAAAAAAATCAGAGTATATAGACAGAATTTAGGAAGCTATAGTTCAAAAAATTTTGAGTCAAGGGCCGGCCAGATAGCTTAGCAGATTAAAGTGCCTGCTTAAGCAGAGTACAGAAGAGGCCAGGGTTCGATCCCTGGTGTGCAGTGCTGGCTCTACCCCTGGGACACACTGAGACAGTGATTGAGACTTGGCATGGTGGTGTGCACCTGTAATCCCAGAGCTTGGGAGGCTGAAGACAGGAGGACCACTAGGAGTCTGATCTAGTAGTGAGACCCTGAACACCCTGTAGACCCTGTACCAAATGCTCAAAAAATTGAATTAAATTACCCACAATTTGATTCAAAGAAAGTATACCACCAAATTTTCAAGCTGAAGTGAAGGGGTCTCCTTGCATTACTTGGTCCAAGGTTCTCCAACCACAAAGAAAATATTTTCCTGGTTCCTACCCATTCGCTCTCTGCCTTACCTCCACCACAGCAAGAGCAGTAGATAAACTCCTATCATCTTTATCCTGCCTCTTACCCCTGGGAATCATTTTCACAGGGAGAAGGATTTAAGTGGCCACAAATCAAGAATGGAAAGTACTAAGCTCAAAGATTGCCAAAGGAAGTGTGGTTTAAGGGTTCTCCTCTCCCCTTGTGATTGTACATTTTACAACTGCTCTTTTTTTCAGCTGACATTTTCTTTGCCACCATGTAAATCTTCTCTTCATTCTGTGTCTTCTCAAGAAAGACTATTGCACTATCCACATCTGTGTTACTTTAAATTATCGCCACTAATGAAATATATTCCAACTATACATAATGAGACAGGACTCCTTTCAGGAACTCCAATTGTACCTTGCAGGTCTGGGTGAGTTAGAAAGATGTGTTAAGCTTAGTACCTTAGAAAACATCCAATGTTTCTCAGAATTCTGGAGTCAGAAAGTGCAAAGCTGAAATTTCCCTGTGTGTACGGCCTGAAGGTGAGAATCCGGCAAGTCTAGAGCCCCAAGACTTTGGCTGTTGGGGAACTCAGCTAAGAGCAGCAAGTGACCACAGTCCTGCACCCTTGTGGCAGGGCACTATCAGGGATCTTCCAATGGCCTGTCTTTGTGAAGACTGTCACGAAAGAAATGCAGCCAGACATGTGTGGCCAACACTGAATCAGTTTTGGAAGTTACAGAAGAGCCATTTCTACTATATTCGACTGAGCAAAAGATAGATTTTCTTTTTTTGCTTGAGTTTCAGGTGAAAAGAAAAATAAACTTTATGTTTACTCTATGTTTATCTTTTTGTTCATTTTGCTCACAGAAAGGAGTTAGAATAAATAATTTGAAGATGTGTTTTAAGTTGGTCCTGTCATGTAAAAGGGCTGTGAGGCTCTATATTCAAGAAGAAAATACTTGAAAATTTCCCACAAATGTGGCTGCTATTAATATTTAGAGCAAGGAAGTATGAAGGTTAAACTGGTGGACTTGGTTGGCTTGGCAGCCAACCAGGAAGCAGAGAGAACAAAATTCTATGAGAGTGTGGATGGGTGATAGTGGTATGGCCTTGGGCACCGCATCTGGTCCCCGCTCCCTCCTCTCTAGCTGTTGCCTTGTGTGGCCTTCTGTGTACCATGAACTGATCACTGGGCTCCCCACTATTTCTGCCTTGGTGCCTGCTAGACATGGACTCAGTACCTTTAAATGCTAGCTGAATAACTGGGAGATAAATGTAATCAAAGTACATTACATACTTTCATATCTCCCAAATCCTGAAAGTGGGAGGGAGAAGGAGGGTGGGAGAAATAATACAAAGAAAAGAAAACCAGGGACCATTGAGATAGCACAGTGGACTAAATGCCTGCTTAGGCAAGCGCAGGGCCTAGGTTTGATCTCCAGCACTACCTGCGCTGGCCCTACCCCTGGTCATGCTGAGCTGGCTACCTAGACCGGGCATGGTGGTGCACACCTGCAATCCCAGAGCCAGAGAGCCTGAAAACAGAAGGATCACTGCGAGACTGAGCCGCCTAGTGAGACCCCATGCGAAGAAACAAAAACAAATCAAAGCAAAACAAGAAAAATCACAAGCCAATTGTATATCTCTCCCTTTACATTTTCAGCCCCAGGTTTTATCTCACAATGGGAAAGCTGACTGGTTCCACAGAGAAGGAAGGGCAGCCTGATGGGTACGCATGGGGGGTGGACGACCAGTGAGAGAGCCCCTTGCTGCTTACTTACAGCACAGAGCCCAGCCTGCCCTGGCTTCAGAAGTCCACCATCCACTTGACCGCTCAGTTTATACCGAGTTCAGTGTTGTCACAACGGCATCTTGAAGATGACCACAGAAGGGTGTCTGCACCACAGGAACTGGTGGACAATAGGACACATAAGAATGGAGCTTTTCCCAGAGCCCCAGTTGCTAAGTACTCACCAAAATTTCACTGATAATGACCAACCCAGAAGCCACCTAAAATGGTCCTGGATGTGATTAGCACCAGCTGCTGTAGGATGCCATGTAGGAAACGTGATCCTGACACTGAATAGGTCACGAAAGGGGAAGCACTTATAACAAGCAGCAACCATAGAGAGCTCTGTACTTCAACAGAATATAAATTTGAGACTCTGAGCCAGGTCTACAAAGTCTGCAAGACAGAAGAAAGGCCTCACTTGACCCCCTGGCTGCACAACTGCATGCTAATTTGTTGTTTACTAGATCCTTTTCCATATATTATCATATTTTAAGTGGGTTATTAATGGTATAAACATATTAAGTGTTTTATATGAAATTGGACAAGTCTTTAACTTTTCCTGTGTTCAGGTTCTTTATTCCATTGTGTTCCTTTACTGCAAACTATAAGATTAACAGATACAACGGGAGATGACTTTGGTGAATCTTGCCTCCACCCTGTCCGGCTTCATAAGAATAGTGCCAAAAGGGATGAGCAGCATTTGACTACAGGAAGATGACAAAGGCTACTTCTAAAACTCTACAGTGAGAGTTGGGAGAAAGGAGGGCTGGCCAGAGCCCTCTGCAGATTGGTAAGAAGCCTGGGGCTGGTGTTCCTTAGCACCTACTTCTGTCTTGGAAAGGCTGGCGGTGCCTGCTCTAACCTCAGCAAGGTGCCTGCTAGAGGATGTCAGAAACATAGTTTAACAGTTTTATAATGATGTTAAGGTTTTCATCTGATTGAGCATGCTGAGTGGAGAAACGAGACTTTGTGTGCATGTCATAAGAGAGTCCTTTTCAAGCATTTGATGATCATGACACCAGCTTTTGGAACTTAATTGATTGTATTTTTACCATGTGTACGTGGCAATGGAAGTGTGAACAAACTTAGATTTGATATTTTCAAATTCTAGATACTTAATCCTATTCTGCTTGAATATTAGTCTCAATTGAAGTTCATTTGAAAAGCAGGTTTATATGTGGATATTTATCATTATTATTTATTTAAATATTGCAAAGATTAATTTTTAATATGATGACAATTTGTCATTTACTTCTGCATCTTTTCAAATTTGAAAAAATGTTTCATGAATATTATCAGACAGGAACACAGAGCTTGGTTATCACTGGAAATCACTTGCCAATTATCTTTTTTAATATGCTAATCAATTAAACACACAAACATAAATAGGAAGAACTAAAGCACACCTGTACTATTAAATGGTGGATGCTGATGTTTTAATATGGTGCTTTTCCTACACATCCTAGAACATACTTGAACAAATGAGCATAAGTGGTTAGATGTATAGGATCTAGATATAAATTAGTAGTCAAATTGGTACATGTGCAGCTCTCTAGTAAAGAAAATAGAACGGGATTGTACTGATAATTCTCTATCCATGATTTTTCATTCTTTTTAACTTAACGTTAGAAAAGTCGGTATCCGAAATACACAATTCATGCATTAGTTATGAAACAACAGAATGGTATATATTCATGTTACAAAAAGTGTATTTTCATCCACTGGTACACATTAAGCTTTAACTTCAATCATTTATCTGACTTAATTATGTTGCAATAAAATGGGGTTATTTCAAATCATATTATAGTCTAGTTTACCAATTGTTTAAAGGCACTTAAAAATTTTAAAGGAGTTTAACACAATAATGTTCTACTATTAACTATGCATTCATGGCCAAGGTATTTTAATTGAAGGCTTATACATCACTGTAATTATGAGAAAATTAAGCTGTCTTGCAGATTGATTGAAACCATGTATCATTAAGGTAAATCAATATATCAATAATATCAAGGCACTTGATTACAATTATTATCTTTATTTTTGTTCTATGGCTCCTGAAGCTTATCAACAAAGTGTTTTTAAAATCTTTGTGTAAATTTATATTCACAGCAATAAAATCTGAAAAATACTACTCGATGCCTGCTAGAGTGACTTGTTTTTATCATAACTAGAAAGCCCTGGATGCATTTACCTTTGAAAAATTTTCCTATGACTTGTACTGTGTGATAGCTTTGCTGATGTGATTTTAATTTTTATAGCATTCCTTAATTTTATAACTATCAACTTTAGAAAAAATGCACACTTCTTCCTAAATTTAGAATGTGTTTGGTCTATCTAACAAACGTCTCAAGATGAATTGCTTTGGTTTTCTTGTTTGTTTCGTTATGATTTTGTTGTTTTGTTTTTCCTGTGACTGGCTGTCCTAACTTAGAATGACTTCGTACCTGGTTGATATACCAGTTCAACTATATTTTTTCAAGATTCAAGACGCAATCCTCAAGGAAGTAAGACAACTGTTGCAGTGTAAGGAATCCTACTTGAAACAAAATTAATCAATAGAAACTTCATAACCTGGACACATGAAAGACGCCTGGGCACCTCCAAGCCTCTGGCATCAGGCTGCACCAGGGCCCCATGTTTCCTCCTGCTCTTCAGCTTCTTCGCCCTCTTTGGAAGGTGATAGGATCAGAGCCCTGGAGCTGGCTGGGTGCTGTCCGGAAGTGGGCTCTGCTGGGCAGAGGTGGTCACTGCTGGCGTGTCCTGGAGGGCAGCGCTTCCTGCCTGGCTCCTCCCGCTCTCCCCGCCTCCTGTGCGCTGTGAGCGGACTGGCCTGTCCCTTGAGTGCTGCCTACAGTGCCCCTTGCATCCTGCCCGCAGTGCCCCTTGTGCCGTTCCGCAGTGGCTTCGTTCTTCCAAGCCCGCCAGTGCTGGGCTAAGACCAGGAGCCACACTAAGCCGGTTCTCAGTTAGCTGCAGGATTTGGGGTGTTTCCTCCTAGTGATGAGAAGGTAACTGCGACACAAACGGACTGCTCTTCCCTCCTATGCTGGATGTTGTCCGACACTCTGCTCCTGTTGTCCAACTGACAAAACCATTGTCTAGACTTTTTTTAATTACTTCTTTCCCGTTATTTTCACCCTTACCACCAAAGCAAATCACTTATATCACCACAATTGCTTTAAAAGTGTACCAGAAAATGATTTTAGAACTTTTGAATTGTTTTATCCTCTGAAATTTTATTTCTGTTTGTTTGAAATTTTTCCTATTAGTTTTGCTTTGTAATGATTATAGATGTGATTTTGATTTTTATAACATTACTTGATTTTACAACTATCAAAATTCAGTAAAAATGAATATTTCCAGGTATAGCATGTAGCTCTAAATAATTCATAAAGAGGAATTATTTTAGTTTTTGGATTTGATATTTTTTAAAAATTTCTGCTACTTTATCTTCTTTAAAACTTCTCTTTAGTTCTCAAGTATTACTCCAAGCTTTAAAAATTACTCTTTATTTAAATATCCCATGAATGTTATAATCTCCTGAAATTTAATTATGACCCTTTGATATTTTATATTCTTTCCTTTAAAGCTCTCAGTTGTGCTGATATTTTGAACACTTTAGCAAATCAAACTGCCTTGTGTGTCCAGTCGGACAGTCACACATCTTGGCCTTCCCGAGGGTATCCACTGGGAGCAAGCTTGCTGTGACATTTCTGCCTGGTTTACACTGGGGCTCAACTTCAGCTTGTTCCAAATTGAGGACAAGCTTCTCCTTTGCTGTTTCTCCTGCCTCCCTACATCCCGAAGGGCAGAAGACCTTTTAACTTTGTCATGTAACCCCGTGTACTTGGGGCGATCAGTACTCTAACGCACACAGTCTTACTCAGCTGTTGGATTCTTATGCACAAATGCAACCCAGTGTGACTCTTTCACCTTTTAATCCACCCAGGATGAGCTTTGGTTGCTTGTGATTCAATAGTGCTCTCCTGATCGTTTTCTTGAGTTCTTCTGTTACTCCAGCACCACTTGAAGTGCCAACTTTGCTATAGGTAAACAGTGCAATGTGGCATTCCTTTTCATTGTCTGATGCACTGTATTCAATAAAGAAATTAAGAACTGAAGGAATAAAGCATATGAATTGCATGATCATATTTGTATTTGTATCAATCACTTTTACATCATGGAGACAAAATACTGGACACATATCATTTAGAGGAGAGGAGCTTTATTTTGGCTTATACTTTCAGATAGCCCCATCCATGGTTGGCTGGCTCCACTAAGAAGTAGAATGGTGGGAAGGGGTGGTGGTAGGAACCTTGTCAACATGTGGCACCCAAGAGAGAGACAGAAGAGAAGACCCAGGTATAAAAACACACCCTGCATTCTTGTTGCTGGCAGTCTACCTCTTCTGACCAGTCCTTGCCTCCAAATAGCATGGCCACTCCTGTATCAATTCACCGAGGAGAATAGCAGCTCCATGACTTAATTGCCTTCCAAAAGCTTTATATGTCATTTTTAGATTTAAACTGTAACTTTTCTTTGGTGTGTGTGGTACTGGGGACCAACCTGAGGACCTTGCACTTGCCAGGCAGGCACTTATGACACTGAGTGATCTCCCAGCTTGTTTTTCTGAACTTTTTCTGTAATCTGTGACTTACTTTTGATTGTGATCTTCTGTAGTCTCAATATTTGTGTACTCCCCAAATCCCCATGTTAAAACTATAGCTCCCAAGATGAGGTATTAGAAGGCGTGGCCCTGGAGAAGTCTTCAGGTCATGAAGATAGATCCCTCCTGAAGGGACAGAGGTCTGTGTGCAAGAGTTCCCAGAGTGATCTTTCTTTATTGCATCTCACGGTGATGAGGTTACAAGGGACTGCCCCATGAACCAAGTAAGAGGCTGTTACCAAACTAAGGTTTAGCCAACACACTGATCTTATACTGCCCAGGGTTCAGGACATTCAAAATATAGTAACATTGCAGCTCACAAATGCTTCTGTTTGCATGCAACTTGGTTCACAAACAAAAGCATTTAGCAAACTTTTGCTTACATTTTCTGACCTACATTAGATGACAAGCAGGACGATGATCATCTTCCCCACACCAACAAAACATAGTCATTTTCTCCAAAATTGTAAATGAAAGTAAGTTCATAAACCAAGGTTCCACTGTTCCTATTCCTGTTTGCAAACTTTGAATTCTATGGTATGATAACAGTGCAAGACTCAGTCTTCTAGGAACACCTGATAGTTGTTAGCAGATGTCTCAAGTAATGGGAACAGTAAAGAGCTCTTTGTTGAGGTGCCGATTACAATGAGCAACAGGGTACAGGACAATGGTGGAAACTCACCTGCTTTATATAACGTAAAGGAGCTGGGCTGAGTTGTGTTTCTGTCCCAGTCACTGTGGAAGGTGGAACACATGAGCAATGCAATCAGATCCATGTCTAAGCCAACTTCGAAGCCAAATTTCAGAAGAACAACTTGGTTTCACTTGGAGAGAGATTATTTTAAGATATGACTGTTAATTCACAGGAAGCTCAGATATTTGAAGAATTCCCAACCTATTTACATCATATGGAATGATGAAGTGTTATTAACCAAGCTTTCAGTTGAGTACTCAAATTGGAATATAAATGCAGATGCAGTTTCAGTCCTAGAAATGACATCAAGGGTGAGACATGGCCATTTGATAAAAGCATTATTCAGCCATCGAAACAGAATCCTGAACCTGTTGTCCAAGCCAACTGAAGAGTGATCCTGAGTGGGCATGAGTGATTACCAAGGTTGGCACCTATGTAACAAGTCCACAGGGTTAGGGTGAAGGTGACTGTTAGGTCATGGAAGGGCTACCACAGAAGGCCTTCCTCTGGCCACTGCCTGCCACCACCATGGAGTGGAACTGTCCCTGATAATGTAGATCTATAAATCCATCAGAGTGCAATTCAAAGCACGTGTGTGTGTGTGTGTGTGTGTGTGTGTGCATAGATGCAGACATACAATGCTACCCTATGTGTGCTGTGCATGGTATGAATTATATCCAGTAAAGCCATGGAGAGAAGGGAACCCAGAGCCCTGGGCATCCCACCTGTGCATGACAATCCCACAGAAGTTTCAATCCCCCATCGTGGGACCCTGCAGACCCTGTAGAACCTGTCCTAAATACATTTTTTAAAAAAAGAAGTTTCAATCCACTGTGAACAGGAGGTGGAATTTCTAGCTCAGTGGTCTAGAGAGCGAACATTAATCCAGAGAAGACTATTCTGGGGCGTATTATTTAATGTTGTTTGCTGCTTTGTGTTAAGGATTAACTAATTTAAAGCCTCTTTCTCTTTTATTCTTTCCTATTTTCCCATTTTAAATGGGAATAAATGTTCTGTGTCTAGCTCACAATTATATTCAAAACAGATAACCTGTTTGATCTCTCAGCTTCAGGGCTTAACAGGAATTTACTAGAAAGTGAACTGTACCTTGTGTTTCACTCATGTGCAATTCCAGTGATGTTCCAATGAGATTTTTCAACTTTAAACCTTGAAGTTGATGTTGACATGTGTGAAGACTTTTGAGATTCTTGGGTGCGAATGAATGCATAATATATTGCATGTGAGAAGGAGAATGGTTTGCAGGGCTGGTGCAGAACACTGGAGCCTGGAGTTCTTTGTTCCTGCAGATACAGTGGTTGAAGTGAAACCTTAAGAACAGTTTTAGGAAACCGGGCCTTTAGAAGGCAATTGGTGAGCACCCCTCAGTCACTTGATGGGGTCCTTTCAAAAGGGGTCTTGATCAATAATGTTGCCCCTTCCAAAGTATGGAGAAAGAGAGAAGAGATGGGTCCCTGCGAGCACCAAAGAGGACCCTTGCCAAAGTCTGTTTGCTAATGCCTTGCCCTTGGGCTTCCGAGTCACCAACACTATGAGAAACATGCTTCTTCCGTGTATCAGGACAGCCAGCATAAGGCATCTTGTCACAGCAGCCTGAACTGCCTAAAGCAACGGGCCTAATATGCCATTATGTTTACAGACCCAATACAAGAGTAAGTATTAGTTCTAAAAGGACAATTTTTTCAAAGATTTGTAACTTACAGTTTGCTGCGGAAAGGAAAAAACATCTGAGTGGAATAAAATTTTTATTCCTCCATTGACAGTGGTAAAGAAGTAGCTTCAAGAACACTGGTAATCGCATATCATCTTGGATTTGAAATTATGTATAATTTTTATTTTAATTCTCTTTAAAATAAAAATAACTATGTAAAAGGTAAATGAATGGATGAATAAATAAAAAATAAATAAATGGAAAAAAAGAACTCTGAGTGGGTTTTGGTTAAAATTAGCATTAAATTTTGTGTTAGAAATAACCTACCATGAAGATCCCTTTCAGACATCCTTCAGATAATAGCAGCAGACTCTTGGTGGTGGTCAAAGTCTAAGGCTCAGTCATATGGCTTGTAAGCGCAAACGGCTAAGTTGGCTTGGAGTCCAAAGCCACCATCGCGGAAATATGTGAAAGCACATCTCTTCCACAAATATGGTTTTTCAGCAATTACCCTAGTGGGGAAACAGTTATTGATATTAATTGATTAAAGCAAATTCTTACTCCACCCATAATCTAACTTCTAATATCTTCAAAAATTATGCATGATATGATAAACTTGAAATTAAATCAACACAAAGATTGCTTTCAACTTTGAAGTAATATATGAATGTCAAAATATTATCAGCTGCAGAGGCATTGTAGTACAAGACTTATCTTTCTGCATAATATGCTTTTATGGTGTCCAACATTCTGAACAAATATGTGAAATTCTGTTATATTTTATACCATTGTTTTCAAAGTAGATAATGAAACCTATCCATATATAACACATATATAAAACTTGGCTTGAATGGTAAAAAGTAAACTATCCAGCCTTTACTAGGACATGAAATTCACCTCTCTCATTTAAGTAATAAA
>NDGM011191940.1:0-10163 GCA_002564305.1 Octomys mimax | reverse complement strand
CCCCCCTGAAGCCCATCTCTAGCCTCCTTTGTCACCTTCAGTGAGAGCCAGCAGATGGAGCAACAGCCTGAAACTCTGCACATACTGGGCCCCTGCAGTGGACTTAATAATTGGAAACATTCATAAGATTATGGGGATCAGTTTACAAGGTGACCAAACTATCTCCTCAGTGGGACCTAGGCTTAGGATGCCGCCACCTAAGGGCCTTGGAGGGGACAAGGAAGAGAAGGAGCTGATGGAGCCTTACCATGCACCCACTACTGGGCTAAGGTACTACACTGTTAATACCTTGCTTCTGCAATCTCACAAAAATCCTAGAGGCAGATTTTTTGTTACTTTTTAATTGTTCTTATGTAGATAGGGAAACAGAGGCACAGACAGGTTCATGTGGCTTCCCAAAGTCACAAAGCCAGTTCAGTTTCAGGGCTGGGATTTGAATCCAAGTCTTGAACATCAAAGATGACTTCTTAAATTCTCTAGTAAATATAGTAGAGTATCTCATTTCATTGTGCACTACAAGGACTAATCGCTGCCTCTTCCTCTTTAGTCTTATTCCCATGTATGATTCTAGATAGAGGGTCATCTTCTGTATTTGTTTGACATCCTTGGAGTTTTATGCTCCATCGAGTTCTTTCTTAGAGAGAAAAGTGTAAATTAGCTTCATTTATATGAGGTATTTTAATCCTGAGTCTTTCTTAAAAATTGATTCAAAGTAATATTTTAAAGTAAATACCAGCTCTTTTGGATACCCAAGACTTTAGTTGTATTAAAATGAAATAGGAAGGTGAACTGCTTTGGTGGTATCATGTAAATGTTGTGAAATTTGTTTTGCTTTGATTAAAGTTCTGTTACCTGGGGACCGCTGTCTACAGCTTATGTAATATTAACTGTTCCCATTTAATCACAGGCTCATGAATACAAACTAGGATAGGGACAAGTTAAGGTGACGCAGGAAGCAAGGGACAGACAAAATGTGAACAGAGTTTGTAGTTTCCCAGATTTAGTTTGGAAAACTAGAGCTCCCTGATTGGGGAGATAAGGGGTTCCTGAGGCATGCAAATAAGGACTCTCAGAGGCTGCTTTGCTCCTTTTAAAAAAAATAAATGACCAATGATGGGGATTAAAATTTGCAAAGGACTAAACACTCATTTGGTAGAACAACTTCACAGTCCAAGTTTTCATCTTATTAGTAATATGTCAGGCAGCTCAGTGTGCCATAAATCAATCGTGGGGATAAATGTCATGATTTGTTAATGAAAATACAAACAGAATTAGTTTGGAGGCTGCCATCTGTACCCGTTGTGGATATTGTTTAACTGAACCCCATGACTTAATTTGCAATTCAACTTGCAATTTTTTAAGTTTTACTTTGAGAACTCGTTGTCGAGGAGGAACACTTTTAGATTAGTGGGATCTATGCCAGCGCTGCATGACAGCCTCAGGACGATTTTAGGGAAAAGGGGGGGTTCACTTTTTCCTCCTCTTTCCTTAACAAGAATCTCCTCAGAGGCATGCATTGAGCTTTTCTGGGTTAGCCATGTGATGATCATATTTCTTTTATGGTTTTTAATTCTTTATTTGTCATGCTTTTATTTTATTAGTATGTTATATTCCAATATATGCAATGATCACATTCATCATAGGGAGTTTGCCCAGCACATGATAACATCTTGCTTCTCTTCTTCCCATTCCCCTCCCCTCCTTTCACCCCTCTTCCCTTCGTTATCTATAAAAAGACTTTGGGTTCATTTTTTCTGCCTATACTTTTTCCCATCCCATCTTTCATTACCCCCATCTCCTTCTCATTTGAGCATTTTCTTCCCATTTCCTACTATCTATTATACATTTTCTTTTAATGTTTTACATTAACCTCGATGTTTTCTATTAATGGTAGCTGCTGCTTATGTCTCTCAGTGCCGCAATCAGGGCAGTTTTGATACCTTGCATTACTCTAATCTCCAGGAAGTATGCTCCAAACTGATTAATTCCAGGATGATTAAAACATCCTATGCAATTTATTTATTGTTGCTGCCTTTAATTGAGTATTTGATGATCTAAAGGTACCCCGATTATTTCATAAGATGTGTATTTATCACCAGCCAGATGATCTGTACGTGGTCTCCCTGTGCTTTGTGGAGTGGCTACCTGCATTGTCAAATGCAGACAGCATTGGCACTTGTGAGTGCTCTCAGGTCCCTCGCCACCTGCCCGACATGCATGTCCCTTTGCTGGCCCTCAGGAGCACACCCCTGCCCAGCAAAGCGGGTCATCTGGGACCAAGAGTGGACGCACAGTGTCCCCTGCGCACCGTCATGCAACTTGCTTTCTGCTCTAGGAGGAGGAGGCGGAGAGGGTGAATGTAAAAGGACGCTGCAGCTCTGAGCGGCTAACTTGGGCTTTGTGGGCTATCTGAATATGCAAGAGTGGATTCACAGGGAGCAGAAGGTGGCTCTGGCATTGGGCAGCAGCTCGGCACCTGCAGGGCAGCAGTTCTAATCCCAGGGCCACCACTAGTTCCATTTCTCAGTCTCTTTCTGTCACACCTGTGTGAGTGGCTCCTCCAGAATTCCTTGGAGAGGTGTATGTGTGTGTTGGGAGGGGGTATGCCTGAGAATAAAAGAGGACAAGGTCCAGCCCAGGCTCAGTCTGCTTCCTTCCAGTGCGCAGTGACCGCAGCATAGTGCTGCAGGGGACTCAGAGACTCAAGTGGCCTTAGGGGCCCCAGCATTCCTCAACCATGTCAAATCCTTGGCTTCTCATTCCCACATGGAGTGAGGACTGCAGTGGAGACTTCGGCAACTGGGAGCTTCTGTCTGACGTGGCCCTGTCCATGAACCCGGTCAGTACCCTTCCATGGCACCTAAATGAGACTGCCTGCTCGGTATTGTGTTGCGTCTCCCGTTTGCTGGGAACCTTGAAGGCAGAAGTGGTGCTGTGCTTGGTGTCTTTAAATCCTCCCCCTTGGCACCATCCTGATCACAGTGTGAGCTCAATCAGGATTTGTTGTCTAAAGAAGCAAATGGGAGAACTGATGAATAGGCAGACTGGGAATGAATAGGATCCTATTACCCTTGTCAGACTACCTTACAATGTATGTCCCAGTGGGTCCCTAATTGTTTGTTTTCCTGTCCCATCTAGACAGTTGACTCTGGGAGAAAGAGGCCAAGTCTCATAGTTGTTTATCTTAACCACCTCCCCAACACACCCCCACCCCACCTGCTGCGTCCAGCACTGTTCTAGGTATGTAGGAAATAAATGTCTGCTGGTTAATGCTCCTCCACTGGAATTATCTTATGGAGAAACCAGCTGTGGGCTGGGCTAGATAAATTTGTGGAACCAGTCACTTCAAAAAAAAAAAAAGACAAATGTCTGAACACAGGTGCAAATGCAGATTGATTTGACTGCTCTTTTCTGTAGTGTGTTTCTCAACCCAGTGTTACTGGCTACGATCGCCATTCCTGGATTTGCTGCAAAGCTCCAGAGCCCGCAGCTCTTTCTCGTTTGACAACATCTCCCCACTAAAGGCATGGGCATTTGTAACTCCAGGTGTACAGATGATATTTTCAGCTGACAAGAGAGAGTCAGCTCTCAGCTTGCACAGGCAAGAAGCCTGGACTTTTAATAACAAAAGTAAGGAGAAGCACAGCATAAGGGGTAACAACTTGTGCTGGGTTTTGCACGTTACATAGCACCATCCTTTTACTTATTTCATTTGATCGTCTCAGAGACCCTGTGATATTTAACAGGGTAAGTATTATTATTGTATTAATTCTACAGTTGGGGAAACAACTGAGGGAGAGAAGTAAAGTCTTATTTGCAGTGGGTATGAACCAAACACCCACCTCACTCTCTTAACTCCTAAGCAAGAGCTCTTGCTGTATGTACATATTAGTGATATATTTTCCTCTTTATTTTCAAAATTAACCTTGATTCATGGAACATAGACCACAAAGGCCTTTGCATGACACTGGTCGGTGTATATGTAGCTTAGGAAGCCTACACTGATACAGCACAGCAACGATATTGAAGAGTTAAGCCTCTGTTACAATCCTTTTGAGCACTGTGCATAGAAATGGTGTTAGTGGGAAGTTCAAGAATTGTGTTGACAGTTGCTGGAGGCTTCAGCAGTGAATGGGATTTTATTTGCTGTTAAAAATTACCAGGCGAGTTCTATAATCTGATAATGCGCTACCATAGCATCTTGCCTTGTGTGTTCTTTCTCTGAACATACATTCTATGAAATAGCAATATTCATTAAGTGGAAAAAACAAATGAAAGCTGAAACTCAAGAATTTGAAGGGGCTAGGGAGATGGCTCAGTATAATAAGCGCTTCTCTGGTAAGCGCAAGGGCCTGAGTTCAATCCCCGGTTCCACCAAAAAAAAAAAAAAAAAAGAATTTGAAGATTTAGTAGGTCAGGAATGTGCTGGATTAAAATAAAAAAATTGTCTCAGCATCTCTGATTTGCTTTGTGGATCTTTAAGGTGGGGATGAGCACGGTGGCATTTCTCACATTTATTCGTACATAGAACCTTTTAGTTCACAGAACTGGTGCCCATGAGAGAGTCTGCCTCTGCGGCACTTGCCAGTGACAGCGGTAATACCTGTGAGTCTTTCCATGTACCTGCCGTCCTGTAGAGCCTGCGAACTCCACAAGGGAGGAAATTAAGTACTCTTTTCATTCCCACTGTATATTTACCTAGCACCGGCCCATTGCACAGTCCTAGGCCTTCAAAAATATTTGTTGAGTGAAACAACGAATGAACTTCACTAGGCTAAGTCATCCGTGGATTCCTAGTCTGAAACCCAGAATTCAAGGTTCTTTGCAATCTGCCAGCTTTCTGAGCCTTTTTTCCACTGTTGCTTCTGTTGCTTCTACCCGGTATTATAATGGTAGTAATATTAGAAGGATGACTATATAATTTGAGCCAAATTGGGACATTTTGAGGATGAAAGGAGATGGCATGAGTAATTACACTGGGATAACAAGGGTAAATAGTGACTGCACTGGGTAATCCAGTATGGCTAGCCCAAAGTTATTAGTGACTCTCTGCCTTCTTCCTGTCATAGAGATTTTATGCTCCCTGAAGCAGGAACCCTTTGCATGGGGGAGATAATTAATGAACACTGCTTGAAATTAATATATGTACCATAGTAATGTTAATTCTAATTCAAGATTTGTAGTGTTTTTAATTTTTTTTAAGATTGAGGAAATCTGGTTCCACAGTTGTTCCCCATTTCCTTAAATGTAGTTGAGCTTGTATGGCAGTCTCAGAGTGACACATTTCCTTCGCAAAGGCTGGGGGCATCTGGAAGCTTTAGTGGTGCTGTCCACAGGCTGTCCTACGTCAGCAAACAAGACAGACCCACTATTCCCCTTAGCAGAACAGCACTGGGGACTGGAAGTGACCAGACTACAGTCCTGGAGAGAACGCAGGTGTGGAGGGGAGTTAGGAATGTCTGGGATAGCCTGGTAACATTCACAGGTGCTGTGTGATTAGCAGACATTTCTCCAGGTGGTTGTCCTCGTCCTTCATCTTGCTCTGTTTTGTAGTCGGTGTCTCATTTTGGCATTTGGTTTCTTACTTTCACCAATTAAGCAGCTCCTGCAGAAAGGAGCTGTGTGCTTGACATGGGGGGACTTCCCCAATACTTTTCTACAAGTGACTTGAATTTAGACTGATTAAAAAGTGTCACACTGAGAAATATTACTCATGGGATTTTCTCTTTTTTATTTATAGGGACTTATTTTTTATTTTTTATTAATTTTATTGAGAAACAAGTAGCAATAGACAGTTTCAAAACAGGTTAGTAAGACAGTTACAATAATTAATACAATGTATATTGTTGTCTTCATAGTAGTTATTCCTAGTACAAGATGCAGACATAATATCCTGTCCAAACACTATTAGTACAAATCTTTCTTCTCATTGGGATTCTTTTGATGTATATCTGAGACTTGAAGTGTAAAGACAAGCATACAATTCACGCAGTTGTTTAGTTTTCATGTTTTGAATTAAAAAATTCTTTTTCACAGGTCCTGCTATGGAGTTCAGGGTGGCTTGAACTCACTAGCCTCAGCTGAACTTGTACATTTGATCCCCCTGCCTCAGCTTCCCTAGCGCTGGGATTATAGACATGTGCCACCATGCCTGGATTGCATAAAAAAAAAGTGGAGGCATCAGGTTGGACTATCAATTCAAAGATGACTCAATTCAATCATAGAAGTGTTTTATATAGGCCTGGTCCTTAAAATACTTGCTGTACTAAACCATTAGTGAGCCCAAGAGGCCTTAAGGACCATGAGATCATGCTCCCTCTTTGGATAGATGAGCAAATACAAAACCAGGAGGACAGGGGATGACTCTGTCCTACAGCAAATCAGTGACGGAATAAGGAGTCGCTTTCTTTCTGCATCTTCAGTATGATCTTCCTGCTTCACAGAAGTGAAATAAAACTGTCTCATTGAAAATCCTTCTTAGTGTTCAATAGGAAAACAAATTGAAAACTACACGTGTTAAGCTTTATGTAACTTTTCCTATACAGTAAACTATTAAACAGTGGGCTTCCCTGAAAATATCTAGATTGTGCTTAATTTTTTTCTGTTTGTTTTAGGTAAGCCTTCCCAGTGATCCGAGCTGTGTTGAAGAAATCTTGCGGGTGAGTTTACACATTTACTTCTGTGCCTTTTACTAATGCAGCCATGTATGTGTTTATGCTGTCTGAAGTTAATTACTGTTCCCTTTCAGGGAGTATCATGACAAGGAATCCTTGTGTCCCTCATCATACCCTTTTGCTTATTCTACCTGCCTTGTTTCTGACCTGTCTCCTGTCTGTTCCTTGGTATCATTGAATTTCTGTCTATTCCTTCATCCTCCTTTTTCTTCCTCTTCACTCCTGGACAGCGACTCACCACAAGCACCAGCCTTGAACTTGACCTTCCTACTCTTGGCATCTTAAAAGAACTTTGCTGCTGCCTCCTACCCTGCCATTGGTAGAAAGTGGTTATAGAAATTGTGACCTCTAGTGAGGGGATGAGACATGAGAGATGGGCTGGGGACAAACCTGCACCAAATGGCCTGTTGCAAATGGTACTTAAGGGAGTGAATTTATGTGTGGGAATGGTGTAGGAAACGGGGGCCCTCACTTTTCCCGCAGTAAGCAAACCAAGAGAAAAACCAGAGCCAGGCTAGAAAAGTGTGCCTACCTCCCACCTGTGGATATTGGCATCATGAGACCAGGTGGCCTCTCAAACATCCAAGTCACAGGACTGAACTCCTACCCCAGCTTTATCACTTGTCCCTTCTGTGCCTCTGGATAGATGATTTTATCTTTCTCAATCCCCTTCCTCATTTGTAAAAGAGGATAATAACACTTGCCCTAATTTTCTTATATATTACCAAGTGACTGATAAGTGCTCATTGTTATGATTAATGATGACCTGTGTAGCCATGTAAAAAATGAGGAAAGCTTTTGATCTAGAAAAAGGGGAGGAGAGAGGAGATGGGGAAATAAAGAAGATTTAAGATGTGTCAGGTACACGTACCGTGAAACCATAATATATGTAAACAGTATGTGCCATAAACATGAGCTACAAATAATAACAATAAGAATGGAAATGGAGAAAGGGGCAATAGAGACTGAGGGAGGGAGGTGGGTACAGAGGGGAAGGGAAGCAAGCTGTTTTATGTACAAGTGCCTAATCACTAATGCTAGTGTAAGCTGCATGTACTGCAAACATGTAACAATAAAATTAAATTTTGAAAAGAAAACAATCTATGCCAATAAAAAATTCAGCAATCCCTTTCCTCACTTCTCAGTCACTCTGACTCCCTCTTCAGACCTCTTTCCTGTGTAAGTGCCTTCTTTGCATCCCAGGATTGGATGTCCTATGAAATGCAGCCGAAGGAGTAGGGAAGAACAGAAAGCCATTGTTGTCACATACACCTCCACCTGACTTCTCTTGCTGTATATATCCCTGTACCTGATTCAGCTCAAGGACTGTTAAAGAAATGACACATGCAACTGATCAGAGATAAGCATATGGCTTAGGGATAGCCTGACCTTTCATAAGATAAAACAGGATCCCAGTAGTACCTCAGTCCCTGGAGCTTTGGGTCCACATAAAGGCAAGGCAGTCACTATGAAGTCAGTCAGCGAGATGCGTCCTGCGACCTCAGCCACTTCCCCCTTCCCATTGGGTGGACACAGAGAGCACCCAGTCACTCCTTGCTGGCTTGTCCATCACGTTCCTTGAAGGAAAGCACCATTGAAAGCATCATCTTACTCCAGTATGGACAGTAAACTTCTTTTTCTTCCCTTTCTCCCCTGGGTTACAGGGCTTATGAAGTCATTCAGGTCTTCAGCTTACTTCCCAACGGAACAGTGAACCCATGTGACATCACTGCCTGAATTGTCACACTTGGGATTCTCCACTGAAGAGCAGTGCAGCCCCAGTGCCTAGGTGGTTCACACGGAGGCTCAGTGAGGGGAGTAGAGGGAGCACCTGTGGGAGACCGGCAGCTCCCGTCCCTGGAAGAGCCCCTGAGAGAAATAACAGAATTTCATTCAAATGTGGAAACAAAAGCGAGTTGCGTTGATAAGCTCATAAAGGATGGCGTCCTTTGAGAAAGTAACAAAAGTCCTGTTGTTTTTGAAACTCCAGGGAAACGTACGTGGCTGCTTGTATTTATTTTTTGAAGGACCCGGATTGTATAGAATTCTTTTCTTTTCCCAACAACCCTACTAATGAATGGGCTTTCCTTTAATGAAGAATGGAATGTTTCGCTCCCCTGCTTAGAATAAAAATCAGCTTCCGGAAGTTCAGGCCCCCCAATTTTTTATGACTAATTCTTAAAATTTTATAGACCACCTTGTGTGTCACAACCGAGTGTGCTCCCTAAACTTGAAAATCACACATTCATATTCTGGTTGGTTTGAGGGCTTTGGAAACCTGTGGACCGTTCCACAGTAAGTAGGGTCACTGCCCCTTTTCCCATCTGCTGCCTTGTTACAGGAAGTGCCTTTTCTCTTTCTTTCTACATCCCCTTGACCCCTGCAGTACTTTTCAAGCTGAGTAGAGTCAAGAGCAAGGTCATCTTTTTTCTCTGAAGCCAAGCTATGTGGAGGAGGGGCAACAATCCAGGTGCAGAGAACTAAGGGGGGAGGAGTAGAAGGGGAAGGAGTGGAGGGCAGGGGGGGAGTAGGAGGAGGAAGGCTTGGCTGCTGCTTACCCTTGATTTCCCCTCACATTCCAGTCTCCTCCTGCTCATCTCAAAAGCAGGGTCCATTAGCCCCTGCTCTCCCTCATTGCCCATATCCAGTGAAGAAACCTCTAAAGTACACCCATATTTGCATTTGTCCATGCAAATCTTAGTCTGTTTGCTCTCGCACCTCGCACCCCCCTGTTCCCCCTCCTCCACAACTTCACAGCCTGGCAAAGGAACACATGCAAATGCACCTCCAGGCTGTGACAGACTTCTTTTATTAACCAAGCACAGCACAACTGGTCTCCCTCCACTCACTGCCCCTCTGTCCCCCAGGCAGTGGAGATACTTTTATCTCATGCATTTTATCTTCCACTCCTTTCTCAAAATGTGCTTCCAATTCAAACCAGTCAGCTTTCTTGGAAAGCCCCAGTCACCATTTCTCAGGCCAGGGCTTCTACTTCTCTTTCTTGGCCCTCCTGGTTCTTTCCAAAAGCTGGAGTCCAATTTGCCTGATTTCCACTCACTCTTCTTCTGTCTCTATGACTTATAGACACAATCTCACTACAACAAGCAAATTCAGCCTCACAGGACCATCTGAGTTTTTATTGCAAGTGACTGCTGTTCAAAGTCCTTCTACTTCAGTATACTATTTTGATTATAGGAAATAAGGTGGTCTCTTGTTAGTTCAGGAAATCAAAGTCTGGAGGTGTGACACAACCTGCAAGCAAGCCTGGGGCCAGCCTGGGGCAGAAGAATAGAACGCGGCCTTTGTTTTCTAAATCTAATGAACTTGGCAGTATATGTAACTTTCAGCCACACTTCTATAAGCTCAACAATGAAAATCTCTTGATTAAAAAAAATACTTCAGACAGAGGCAAACATTTCTCTTTTTTTATAATTTTATTGAGAAACAAATAGCAATGAGACAGTTTCAAATCAAATCGGTAGGACAGTT
>NDGM011191938.1:0-16161 GCA_002564305.1 Octomys mimax | reverse complement strand
TTTTTTTTTTTTTTTCGTAACCAGGGATTGAACTCATACCCTTGTGCTTGCCAGGGAAGTGCTTACTCTACTGAGCCATCTCCCCGGCCCCAATGATTACAGGTGTGTGCCACCATGTCCAGTCCCATTGGCCAGCTCAGTATGCCTGGGGGCAGGGCTGCTGTGGCATGTGGTGGCAGGAATTGAACCCTGGTCCCTGGGCTTGCCTATGCAGGCACTTAGTACACTGAGCTATCTCACCAGCCCTTATGAGATTGATCTTGCAGGAGAAAGATGGTGTGAGGTAGAGCCTATCCTGTTCTCACTGCCGACGGCCAATGCTTCATTTCTGGTGCTGCCAGCCACTGGGGCTGGCTTGAGTGTCGCTTCCCACACCACCTCCCGAGTTCCCCTTCATCAGGGAACAGAGTCCAGAACACTATCACGCAGTCTGACTTCTGCTCGGGTTAACCCAGGGTGTCCTTCAAGACCCATCTGCACTCTGAGCAGGCTCTGGAAGGCGCTTGGACCCTGGAGCACTGTGTCCCTCAGGATTCTTCCACAGTGAGTTCATGGCCCACTTGCTTGTAGGAGGCAGGACAAGGTGGTCCCTGAGGCCAAGACCTCCACAGTGCTCTTCCTGCCATCAGAGATCAGAGATTCCAGGCCATTGTTTCAGCATACATCCTCTGATTGTTTCTTTCCAGTTTCTCTTGAGAAACTCTGGATTTGGTGTTTTTCTCGGATTTTAGAGAAATAAAGGATTGAAAAAAACTATATGCACCACCAAAGTCATTGCCATTTAAGTCGGATACAGTGGAGGGTCAATGTCTACCTCATCCCTCTGTGTCTCTATGCATACATTGTGACCTAAGGACACCCCTAGAGGGCTTGGCTCCAGGGTGGCACAGCCCCAGCAGAGCTGGGGTGGCCGTGAGGTGGATGTGGGTGCCAGCTTCTCCAGGGCTGCAGGTGCTTCTGTGGCTGTGGCTGACATCAGTGGCGCGTCTGTGGCTGTGGCTGACATCAGTGGCAGCTTCTGCTCTGCAGTATGGGAGCAGTGGGAGCTTCAGCAAGCAGACAAGCACACTGGAGAGGACGGGCCCAGTCGTTGGGTGCCCTTGGCTCAGCATGGGAGAGCTGCTCTCCGGGGCAGTGGACAGTGGAGCCTGCTCTGCCCGAGAGAGTGACCCAAGCTGGGCTGGCGCGTGCAGCTGCAGGCCCACAGCTGACTACACACTGCTTCTGGGCAGCTCTGGAAAGTAGCTTGGGCTACTAGCAAGAAAGGTCAAGTGCCACACACTCTGTGCCAAGGATCTGTTGATTTGCTCCAGACAGAAACCAGCTATGGACTACACCCGCACCGGACACAGCTCCTGCTTACCTCTCCCAGGGTCCTCCCCTCCAGCAGGACAGCAGCTGGGTCACAGGTGGAGTCGCACACCAGGGCACCCCACAGAGTGCAGGCACTGGCTGCAGTGCTGGTCTGCAGGCCCCTCCCTGACTGCAGGGCAACCCCGCTCTTCTGGAGATGCCGCCTCCCAGAGCAGCCCGGTGCAGCCAGGGTGCCCAGCNTGCAGCACAGAAGGCCCCTGTGCACGGATCCAGCGTAGGCTCTGCCCAGAGCCAGCATCCTGCAGGAGCAGATGAAGGGAGCAGCACGTCCAGCAAGGTCCTATCCCTGCAGGCAGGAACTAAACAAAAGGGGCAAATTGCTCTGCTTGGGGTTTTATTAAAATAGAGTACACAAGACCACCGATAGAAAAGGGCTACTTCATGTTATAATGAGACTGAAGGGCAGGGGAGACAGCTCTGCGATCTAGGTCCCTGCCTGGCAAGCTCAAGGTCCTCCGTACAGCGCAGCACGTGTGCATTGTCTGCCGCACGGCACACTGACGGCGCATACGGTGCTGAGCATCAGTCGGTTCTCCTATGTTGCATCATGTTCTCAGGAATACTCCGCCTAGAGTATTTGGTATGTCCATATTATCCACGATATACTCCTGTGATTCCCCGTTTTCCCAAATAAAAGCTGACAGGCCCTGCTTAGTGGGGCTTGTTTTGTTGGTTCCTTTCTGTTTGTCATACTGGGGATTGGGCCCATGGGGTCTCACCCTCTGCCTAATAACTGCAGCCCTTTGTCATTTTTTATTTTGACAAAGTGTCTGCTAAGTTGCTCGGATAGAACTCGTACTCGAGGTCCTGCCTCGGCCTCCCTAAATGCTGAGATTACGATGCGCACGTGGGCCGGCCAGATAGCTCAGCAGATTGAAGAACCTGCTTAGGCAGGCGCAGGGGCCAGGGTTCGACCCCAACGTGCTGGTGTGCCATGCCGGCCCTGCCCCCGGGATGACTGCGACAGCGAGTGAGACTGCGCGTGGAGGTGCACACCAGTAATCCCGCACTTGGGAGGCTGAGAACAGGAGGATCACTATGAGTCCAGTCTGTGCAGTGAGATCCTGTAACCCAGTACTAAATACATTAAAATAAATACATTAATAGAACAAGTGCACACGGACTTGCCAAGCAGCCTAGTGTCTCTGAGCATGTTTCTTTCTGCCCTCACAAGAGGGCCACCACAGTGCGGCTCACAGGCAGGGGCTGCCCTCTGTGGCGAGGCCCGGGGTATCTTGGCTTCACGTCCAGCGGAACCCTTCCTGGGGACCCTGCGGAGAGGCTAAGAAAATCCACAGATGACAGTGGAGGAAAGGGCTTGGGAAGGCGCCTCCCAGGGACCTGTGGACAAGGGAGTCCAGGAGGGCGACACTGGGCCAGCATGGGCTGCTGTGTCCCTTGGCCCCTGGCCTGCAGCAGCAGGCCTTGGAGTGTGGGGCTGGGCTCCCCGGGGCCCTGGGGCCCTCCTGTTGTGTGGAGGCAGCAGGGTAGTGGCACGTGGACCTGTGCCAGGTGTGGCCCTGGGTCACTTCCGGGGGGGGGGGAGTTGTGTGGGAAACAGTGGCCTGAGGGACTCCTGTGGGTTTGCAGGAGGACAGGCCTCGGAGGACAGGAAGGATGTCACCAGCCCAAGGAGTCGAGGCCATGGCGTTCTGCGATTGTGAGCGCAGCTCACAGGTAAGCGCAAGCCGCCTGGGGTGTCGTGCTTACTTGGAGTGAAATCTAGCGCAAAGTGAATTGTGTTCCTCATAATAGATTGTGTTTTAGAAGGACAGTCATATTGTGCCTGAGTGCTGGCTGGAAAGACGGACAGAAAGATGCGAAAGACCGCAAACCGAAGAGCAAAGCCATGCTGCAGAACGCCAGGAGACAGATGCCAGCTCCATAAAGAAAACGTCAGAGCGGGCACAGGCAAATGTGCCACCCCAGCGCAGCCGCCGCCGCCTCGCAAGCCTCGCAGAACTGCGCTTCCGGAGCTCCTGCTTCTCGGTGACAGCTTGTCTGCGGCCCTCTGGGGACAGGAGGAGGGCCTGCTTGGTGTTAGAGATGCTGCACAAAGCAGAAATGCCCGCGCCTGCCGCCCGGGGCCTAGAGGGGACCCCGGAGCCGGCCCTGCCCCACCTTGCCGCCTGAGGTCCGGACTTGCCCATCTGCAGCTTCTTTGTGCGGGTTGGAACTCTCACCTGGTTGGATTGTGCCTTCTGTAGTCTCCAATGAGTTTCGCAAACTCTTCCAAATGCTGGGGAAAATCCATTCCTCGGGCTTCAGACTAAATGATGGTTTATGATCTACTTTAAAACGCCAGATAAGGGCCATTTTGAAGTGCCGCAAAGCCCTGGAATGTCGTGTTGTGGTAATGTTACATTAGAATTTCAGATGAACTGGAGTGAACTCCTTTAGTGCTCCTTCAGTTGGGCCATTTTCCAGGAAGTTTAGAGGGTGATTTTCACATTGCTTTCCTTTGTCTTCTTCACAGATGTAAGGATTTTGCTCCTAGAGTACGTGATTTGACTGAATCAAGTCCACTTTTTATCACAGTTCTCATTTTAATTCATAACTGAGTAATTGAATAATAAAAATTCCTCTGGCGAGATAGTCATTGCTTCATCCTTTATTCATAATCTTTTAAATTCAACAATATATGGTTTTTGTCTACTAACTTACTTATTAAAATTAAATAGGATTTCTAGACAGAAAGCGTGCATATATTTGCATAGCTAAATTGGCTTTTAGGAAAATATTACCAGGGAAATAAAATAACCATAAATCATACCAATTGAATATTTTTTAATTTTTAAAAATAAATGTGTAGTTATTCAAACTTGAGAGGTAGCACATGACTGAGGGAGCCCTGAAATACTCAACTCGCGAGCAGCAGGCACTTCGCTAAGCTGCGTGGAGTGAGAGTAGACAACCTCGCAAAACGCAGTCAGGCCAGAGCCAGACAACTCAGGCTCGCGAGATGTATCGCGACGGAGCCCAGACGGCCCGGGCGCTCTTGGGGCACACTCGCTCAGCAGCCTCAGCCGCGGTCCCCAGCCCTCTGTGGCTCCCAGGGGCCCCCAGTGGCCTGTGGCCTCCAAGGAAGGCTGGGCTCCCTGCCATGTCTCCCAGCCGCTCTGTGAAGGGAGGGGAGCCTTACAGACAGCAGGGGACCCCGATACTGACCCTGCCCCCACCTTGCTGCCGAAGGCCCGCAACCCAGAGCTGTGCAGGTGTTGCCAGAGACACTTTGGTGGCTCTGATAACTGGTCGATCCAGGCGCTGGGAGGCAGCCTGGGGCTTTGCCTGGGCCTTAGGGTTCCTCACGGCGCTGTGGTGTCCTGTCTGAACCTGGCACCACAGTGGACCTGAACAGTCGAGTCTTGCTCAGTCTGGGATGGAGGCGGGACTGCTGTGGCTGCTAAGAGCCAGCACAGGCTTGCCTGCACGGCTGCAGGTCAGGCCCCGCTCGCGCTGTACCCCAGGTATCCGAATGCTGTAGTTCCGTTTCATGTTCTGAATTTCTAGGCACTTCCGTTTAATAAGCACAATAACATTTCCTGAGTACCCATCATGTGTAAGACAATGCAAATACACACATTTCTGTTCTATTCTATTAAATTATATATATATATGATATGTATATATATCATATATATAATGTTTTTATTTACTGTATATTCAGCTAGGTACTGTGTGTTATATTAAACTATGTCACTGACTGATGAGTTAATGTTTCACAGAAGGTCGGTGTGCTGTCTCCCAATGGCAGCAGCCTGGGTGCTCTTGGGGTGACCAGGGGAGGGGGCACGCCCTGGTGTCCTGTGCTTAGGAGCAGTTACCTTTTTTTGGTACTGGGAATTGAACTCACGACCTCACGCTTGCCAGGCAGGTGCAGTGCCGCTGAGTTACAGCCTTGGCTCAGAGCCCACGCTCCAGACCTAGACAGGCCTGGGCTCAAGTCCCGGCTGAGCTCCCTCCCTACTGCAGTAATTGGCCGCCATGGTTCAGTCCTGCCCTCCCACAGGGGCTTGAGAGCCGGCTGCAGGGAGTGAGTCGGGTTCCAAGGCATTGTCACCTTGCCTGCATTCCAGCACTGAGAGCACCTGAGTGCACACGGTGGGCTGCCGAGGCTGACACGGACCGCCCAGGACACGTGTGCTGGGGACGCAGAAGGCAGGAGCCCCAGGCTGCAGAGGCATCGAATGGTGCTGCAGGTCACTGCCGAAGAGAATCCAACACCGTGCTCAGAGAGCAGCGCTTGGGCGTCTGCTGACCGCATGCTTAGTCTTGCTTTAGAGGCTGGAACTTGAACCCGGGCCCTAACAGCTGGAGCCCTGCTATGCATGCCAGGACCATGGTCCCTAAATCTCCACACCTGCGCCCTACCTCCTGCCTGAAAGAGGAACCATGGCCCCAGGGGCACCACACCACTGGCAGGGCTGGAAGGCTGTGGAAGGAGCCCACCCTGAGGGTGCAGAAGAGGCCAGGGCCCTAGCACTATGCGCTGCTCAGCCGCCGTGGTGAGGGTGGGAGTGTGAATGCCCAGGATCAGAGGAGCGCTCCAGGAGGAAGTGGAGATGGCCTGGGCGGCGGCTCCTGCCCTACCCCCTCCCCCACCTGCCTTCCTGAGTCTCACAGCTCTCATGAGCCAACACGCTGTGCTGACAGACCTCTGCAGTGACTTTGGCTTTCTCCAGAAAGGCGCCACCCACGTGGTGGGTCTCCTGCTCATCTGGCCTTGCAAGCTGGCTGTAGGGGGTTCATCTGTGACCTAGCCGGGTCGCTGCTGCTCACAGCCAGTGGGGCTTTTGTTTCTAACACATTTAAAACGCCTGAGCAGTGTGCAGCTTGGCCTCAAGGAGCCAGTCCCCGACAAAGACCTGTGGGACCAGAGGAGCCAAGACAGACAGGGTAGGGGACAGGGAGATGTTGTCCTGGGCAGGGGAGCAGCACGTGCAGCTGAGCATGCACCACAGGACACAGGGACATGGCTGTCCAGAGCCCCTCCAACAAGCACACCCCCTTCTCCCGCAGTCAGCCAGCAGGGAGGGCATTTTATCCAGGATTGGACATCCCAGAAGGGCAGACATCCCAGGGCACTCTATCCAGGGAGTGACTTCCCAACCTGTCACCCATATTTTCAACACGTTGTGTTATCTGACATTTACCCTGACATCTGCCACAATCAAGATAGCCATGTGGCTTTTCACACCCCTAATCCATGCCAGCAGCAGACGTCCTAATGCCATAATGAGGCGGGGACAGGGCACCAATTTAAGGGATTAACTGGAACTGGCTCTGGGAAAGTCACTGGCTGGGAGGATTAGAGGAGGGGCAGCCCCACATCTAGGTCAGCCTCAGGAGCAGGAAGCCGCCTGTGCTTTCTGAGGAGAGAGGTGGATTAGTCACAGAAACCTTAGGAGCAGAGATGGAGTGCTCAGCACTTCCTGACGGGGGACACTGAGCCTTGAGGACCATGCTTAGCACACCACAGGCCCCTGGCGTGGCATGCCTGTAGGTATGGATATGGCAACACGACAGGCTCCATCTCCCGCAGCCACCAAGGCTCAGCAGACGTGGCACCAGGAAGACACCCTCATTGCGAGTGCCTTGCTGCCAAAAAGAGAGCAAAGGACAGCAGGGGGTTCTGCTATCAATAGCAAATTTTCTCTGGGAAGCACATGGCCTCGAGAGCAATTTCAGAGCTTCAGTGTGCTTCTGAGTCCCCACGGGGCAGCCCCAGGGCGGGCGGGCCCGGCAGCACTGCCCAGACACCTGCTCCCCTTCCTCCTCTCCCTCGTCCTCCTCGCCGTCCTCCTCTCCTTCGTCCTCCTCCCCTTCCTCCTCCCCCTCGTCCTCCTCCCCTTCCTCCTCCCCCTCGTCCTCCTCCCCTTCCTCCTCTCCCTCGTCCTCCTCGCCGTCCTCCTCTCCCTCCTCTCCGTCCTCTTCTCCCCCAGAGCGTTCCTTAGGGAGGCAGGGCCAAGGCTCATGGTGGTGGGTGCACTCAAAATACAAAAGAATCCACACAGTGGCCCTTTTGCACAGAGAACTTCTGCACACACGACTGAGGTGGTTATGTCTCAAGGTAGGCCAAGCAGTTTCCAGAATTTGCTTTGTGCTCAGCTTCCTGCTGACTACTTTAGACAAGAATGACCAAAACCCCAGGTCATCAGCAAACCAGCAAGCCAGGAGAAAGGGCAGAGGTGAGCACAGGCAGGCACTAGACCCGGGCCCGCACACAAGCTCTGCCTGCAGTGCGCAGGGAGCCGCAGGCACAGGACCTTCCTGCCCTGGGACAGCACCGAACACAGCAGGCTGGGCTGTGCGGAAAGAGGATGTGAAGACACAGGTGGCACGTCTTACAGGAAAGCACGAGTCTAAGAAACGCTGTCCTAGAAATGTCTACTGGTGAGGAAAATAGCCACAAAATTCCAAAGAATGTTCGTGGCTTCAGTTTCCCAAAATCACTTCAGTGCACACATGTAGCAAACGGCATCAGAAGATGCCGTACACCAGTGACGGGGAGTCCTGTAGAGCTTCAGCGGTGGCAACCACCGAAAGCCTGCTGCAGGACACACCACGGGATGTAGTGCTGATTGACCTGTGAATTAAATAACGCCTCGCCTTAAGTTTCTGGCTGAAAGTAGGATTTAGTTGACCAGAGATAAATCTCACGGAATCTGAGGTAGAAGCAAGCGTGACACACTTTCATAAATCGTTCTTCAGTGGCACTGGGCGCATTTGCTGAAATCCTTCAAGCATGAGAATGTTTCGTGTATCCAATCATGCAGGCATTGGTAGGAAATGTCTCAGCTTATATTTACAGGTGGGGACAGATTAGTAGGAAGGGAAGTCTGGAAATTCATCATTAAATGTAAGGAAATTTCACCCACAGGGTGCAGCTGAAGTTGGTAAAATAGGCCTTTCAGCGCAATTCCTCCAGGAAGGCTGCTCATCTGTAACTCCTAGAGTAGACATTGTACGCTCGCTCCCCTTCCCCCAAGGCTTGTGTGCAGCCTCAGATCATGCCAGGAAAGAGAACGTGTGGGGCATGAAAGGAGACCTAGCTGTAGTGCAAATCCTGACGTGGCCTGGTACAGCTTGCGTCTACATGGCCCCCCCCCACCGCAAGCCTCCTGTGGTCATAGGTGTCTTTTCAGAGGTGGGACCTAGAGTGTGCAGTCCTGGGATCAAGTGTGTGTGATTACCAAATCAGTCCATGTTTCTGGATGGTAGCAGGTTAGTAGGAAGGATTGGTTTGGGATAGTTCTGGCTGGGATTAAGGGTGTGAGTGCTACACCCACCACAAGCACGTAGTCTGCGTGGGGGAGGGCTAATGTGCTAGCACCTGCCCGCCTGCCTGCCTGCCTGCCAGGGGCGGCTTCTTCTCCGCGGTGCCCTCTGCCATGCCAGCCTTCCTTGCAACAGGCTGACAGTGGCCTGAGACTCCACAAACTGTGAGCCAAGTAAATCTTTCCTCCTTTAACTTCGTGTTGGGTATTTTGTCTCAGCAGCAAGAAAAGCAACTAAGGATGTGGTACCAGAAAGGGGGGTTATTGTTGTGCACATACCTGATCCTGTGGATCAGAAGCCTTTGGAACTGGCTTGTGGGAGAGCTTTGAAAGCTTTGGAGACACTGGCTGCAGGAGCAGTCCACCGTGTCTGAGGCTGCACTCAATGGGCGATTCCGGTCAGAGTTCAGAAGACCAGAAGACTGGCAGAGATCCTGCAGGTAAAGACCAGGCTGGGATGCTGGGAAAAGGACTGCACTGGGTGTCTGAATCCTCCGATGAATCCAATGATGTGTGTTCTGCTGGGGCAGAAAGTTCATGTGCATTTTGCTTATGTCCAGAGACTGGACTGAGATTAAGAGTAATAGACTAATTAAACTAGCCAAAGAAATTTCAAGCACTCTAGTCTTGAGGCAGTGCCATGGATACTGTTGGGGGCTTTTGTCCAGTTTCTGTTGAGAATCAAGAGCAGAGATCCCAGGAGAATGATTGTCATGGATACTTTTCTCGATGCTGGGATAAAATACATAACACCCAAAATTAAGGAAAGAAAGGTTAATATGTCTCACAGTTTGTGGAGGTTTCAGTCCATGCTCAGCTGGCTCCAAGGCAGAGTGGCACATGGCGGAGGACAGCAGCTCATGGCAGGAGAAAATAGTAAAAGCAGCAAGAGCAACGAGGAGGAGCACAGAGCCCAAGTCCTGCCTACAACACCTACATCTACCGATGGCGGGTGTAGCACTCACACCCACAATCCCAGCATTGGACCATGGAGCAATCAAAAATTCTAGATGCCCACTCCATGACTGCATGAAGCTTTGAGGGGACATCTAGACACAGACCATGAATTGGCCCCCAAAGTCTCATGCACATCCCTTTATGCCAAAGGCATTTTGGTCCATCTCTAAGAGTTGCTGGAAAGTCCAAGTCCCAAGGCTCTCCAAGATCTAAGGCAGACTCTTTGCTGTGAGCCCCTGTACCAAGGAAACATTAAACACTTCAACATTCAATGGCACAAAATAAATGCTGCCACTCCAAAAAGTACAAACAGGGACATACAAAGCATTTGACCAAAGCAAGTCCAAAATCTAGCAGGCCAAACCCTAAGTCCAGCAGTTCCATGTGGATCATCCCAAGCAATCTGTGGCAAGCTGTGAGCTCCAAAGGCCTTACGTGGCTGTTTCCCTATGGTACTCCTGGTGGCTACAGCTCCCACGACTTTTCTCCTGGGATGCTTTGCTCCCCCCTTGCAGCTTTCCTCAGACAATCCATGTTCCTGGTTCTCCCAAACTTCTGGGGTCTCCACTGCACCTTTCTCTCCACACTCACAGCTGCACATACAGCCTTCTCAGCTGCACACAAGGCCTGCACACGGCCTTCTGAAATCTTGGTGGAAGCCTTCTTACCCTGAGAACTCGTGTATTCTGGATACACGTAAAGCTGGCGCCATGTGGATGATGCCAAGGTCGGCTGCAGCAGTAGTCAGGCGTTCCTGCATCCTGGCTGAAGGGGTCGAGGGCCTGGATCACTGAGCACTCTGAACCTGATGCTGAAGAACAAGTTCTATGCTGATGCCAGGCTGGAGCTTGGTGTGGCTGCCGCCACTCTGGGTCATGGCATTCTGTGGCTTTCTCCTCAAAGCAAAGTCTGTCACCTTTACAGTTTTGAGGCTGCAAAAGGTGGAGATTTGCTGCATTTTGTGATGTCCTCAGGCTGTCTTGTCTATTCTATCCCTTCTCGGCAACTGAGACTGCCTCAATTCTCTCTGTGCAGTCTGCAGCATTACTAGAGCTTCTTTCTGGCCAAACTCCCAACATTTTAAGTTATCCTGATGGGCTCCTTGCTCTTGGTTAACATAAATCTGGCTAAAAGACCTCAACAGTAATCATGCTACCACTTCAACATTTGGCTGCCTTGAAATTTCTTCTGCCAAGTGAATTAGTCCACCACTCTTAATCTCAGTCTCAGGCCAAGTCTCTGGACATGAGAAAATGAGAAAAATGCAGACAGACGTTCTGCTAAGCCATAGCACACATCATCTGGAGCCCAATGCCCACTGCAGCCCTTCTTTCTAGCCAAAACCTCCCCAAGCCTGTCTTTACCAGCAGGACTTCTCTCAGCCTTCTAGTCTCCTGAGTCCTGGCTGGAAACTCCCATACAGAACAGCTCAAGGCACTCCAGCTCTACTCTTTCAGGTGACATCTATGAAACTTCCCGAACTCTCTCCATCAGCCATTCTCAAAGGCTCTTGAACAACACGGTCAGGTATACTCACAGCAATGACCCCAATTCTGTGGTTCCAAATTCTGTTCTAGTTACCTTTACTGGGACAAAATATCTGACAGCCAAAAGTAAAGAAGGAAAGATTCACTTAGCTCACAGTTTGTGGAAATTTCAGTCCATAATCAGCTGGATACAAACTATAACAATAATATGAAACATTTGAGTTTGGTCAGAAAAGAAGCTCCTGCAATGTTGTGGCCTGAAAAAAGGGAACAGGGGAGAAATTGGTTGTTGAAAAGACTAGCGAGAGAAAGCAAAGTATTTCAGAAGAGAACAACAGAAAAGATGACCAGAGGCCCTTATGAGAAGCCCTTACAAATCTGCTCTTTGCAGCCTCAGATTGCAAAGTTGAAAGTCTTTGCTTTCACAAGAAAGCCCCAGAGAACCATGCTCCTAAGTGGTGGTTTCCTTGGAAAGTCATTGCTGGGGTTTGGTTCACAGGTACTGGACCCCAACAGCCAAGACAAAAGGAAGCCTGACTCTTGCTCCAGCTGGCAGCAGATCTCAGGACCATCCACTGGTTTTAGGCACATACACAATACAAGAGTTACAGAGCCAGGAAGGCTTCTACCAGGTTTCAGAGGAATGTCTGGGAGGTCAGGCAGTGTGCTCCTGAGAGGGCAGTGTGTAAATCTATGTGTGAAGTCAAAGGTGCAGTAGAGACCCCAGAAATTTCAGAAACCAGGAGTGTGGATCATCTGTGGAAAGATGCAAGGAGGGAGCAGAGGGTGCCCAAGAGAGAGGCCATGGGAGCTAGAGCCATTGGCAATGCCACAGGGGCAGTGCCACCCAAGCCACATACAGCTTACAACTTGCCACAGATTGCCAGGGATTCTGGACACAGAGTTACAGAACTTAACGTATGCCCTGCTGGATTTCAGACTTGCTTTTGTCCCACTGCTTTGTATTCCCTAATTGTAATTTTGTAATGGAAATATCCCTGGAATGTGTGTGGGATTAATTTCATTTTTATGTACATATCTTATATTTTACCATAATGACAGAATACTTAATGTATTTTGTGCTATTGAATATTGGAAGTGTTACTTTATTTCCATTTGTACAGGAGCTTGTGGCTAAGTTTGCCTAATCCTAGGTCAGGTAGCCTGCATCTGACACCTGCGGCGGAAAGACTCGGCCCTTCCCTTCCACTCTTGCGGCTTCCGCTGTCTCCCACCGCCATCAACTGCTTCCCCTCTTCTGTGTAGCACCCTGCCTTGCAGCCAGCCGATTACGGACTCAAACTTCTACAAAATATAAGAAGAATAAACTTCTAGATATTGCTGGATGCTGGATCTCAGCAACAGAAAAGTACTTAAGTCAGGGCCTGACTCCTCAGACTTCCTAACGCAGTGGTGGTGACATGGTGGCTACTGTGCCACAGGAGGTACACGGAGCCCTCTCTGTTGGCACATGAGCCAAGAGACCCCAGCCTTGTCCCAGCAGCAAGGCACGGGATGTCGTGCAGTAGGGCACTTAGTGATAAACAAGTGCGTTGGGGCTGCATTTGGGACTCGCATCCTCTAAAAGTTTTACCGCACTGTCGTGAAGAACCCTCCACGGCCCAGGGGAACTGGCCGCTGGCGGTTTCCCCCGCTGTGCATGCTGGGAAAATAACACCAAGGAGGCTGCGACGCAGAGAGAGTGCAGCTGTGCTGCCAGTGCCTCAGGTATTTGTACCGAAACGGGTGCCCGGGTGACATGACTCTGTATAGGACTGTTTGGAGAAGCTTGCAGCATTTGCATAATGAAGCTTTGGGTGGGATTCTTAAAACATCTACAGGAGGTGATTTTATTTTATTTATCTATTTATTTATTTGCAGAACCAGGGATTGAACTCAGGCCCTTGCGCTTGCCAAGGAAGTGCCAGGAGATGATTTTAAAAGTTTGTGTATCTGTGTATTTTATTCCTCTTAATTCATAAAATTACTGAATACATTATAATTTGTAAAGCTGCTTAAATGTCTAGCTCAGCATATTTCATATATCTGAACTTCAGTGTTTGAAAGAGTAAATGATGGAAAAAATAGGTATAGCTATCGGTATAGATGCATAGATACAGATACTACAGACATATGGATGGTGTAGGCATCCTTCCAGGTAGACACTTCTCAACTGCTAAACACAGAAGAGTACTGTGATCACTGCATCTGACCTGGCCAGTTGCGCAGGAGTTGGTGCACAGTAAGTGCTCAGCAACTTTGGGAAGACTTTAGCGATCCTAAAACATTCATTTAGAAATTCAGTAGTTGGGATTTTCATTCCACATACTGAGCCAAAAAGAGTAAGTAATTCTGAAGAGGTAAGAGGGAGAAAAGAACAACGGCTTGGCAAGCAATGCCTTTTTTAAAAGGTAAATAAAGCTTACTGTCAGAATCCACTACTATTTACAATCACTAATCCTTAATGCTAAAGGCTCTATGCTAATTTCCAATTCCCCGGAATGTGTGTGGGATTAAACTTGTTTCATTTTTATGCACATATTTTATATTTTACCATAATGACAGAATACTAAATGTTTTACTTACATTGCAAAAATTATCATAACTCTCAAGAAATATCTTTAAAGATAAATGCCACCCAGCATTATTTTTGGTTTAATTTGGACCCTGAGAATGTCTACACAAAGTCGCATCACACAGGCTTTCTTTGGGTCCGTCGGCGTCTTCTGCAGACGGTGGCAGACGGAGCTACCTTTAGATGCAGACAGTGGATGTGGGTGCAGGCCATGACGCCAGCATCTTCAGGAAAGGGTCTCTGGGAGCCGGCTGTGGCTGGCGTCGGGTGCTGAGCATGTGTCCACGTGTGGCCCCACGTGGCCCTCGGAGCCCACAGTGTGCAGAAGCCAAGTGAGGCGCGCTGGCCTTCACGTCAGAATATTTAAACATGACTGAAAGTTAGAAAATGCTCTAACTCTGTTCCTGACCCAGCTCTCATTTTGTAATTCCACAAGGTGTCTGAAAGTTCTAAATAAGGAAAAGAATCCCAATATTTAAAATACAAATTATTTCTCTTAAAATATTTTTATGCCTTACAGAAGATTTAAAAGCCTGGATGATTTTTTATTTACAGATGTCTTCTAGAACCTCCATCTCACCTTTAAATACCTTCAGAACCAAGTAAGCAGCGAGTTTCCAGGTGGAACAAGATGGCAGTCCCGCACTCTAGGAGGCTGAGGCAGGAAGACAAATTCTAGTCCAGCCGGGGCTTGGTAGTGAGCTTACGGCCATCCGGGATTACCCAGCAAGGCCCTGGGGTGGGGGGACGCACACTCTAAGCTTTTATATGTGACTGAATTGTTCATTAGAGCCCTTGCTTTGACAATATGATGACCACAAAAGCGCTGCTGCTCTTAATGCCTGTGAATGGCGGCTGTGCACGGCCACGTCCCTCTGCCCACGGCTGCTGGCCCCCAGCAAGGTGGAGCCACGGCGTGTTGCCTTCTCTCCCTCGCACAGCCCTTCTAAGTCACCTTTATATCTTTGAATACTCCGAAGCTGTATACAATAGTGAAAGGTTGGCTAGCAATGTTGTTCTTAAAAACATCTCTTCTTCTTTCTCATTCTCCAGTGTAGAGACATGATTCAGGTAAATAACGGCGCCTAAACTCTTGTCACTGCTGAATGCTGAAATAGCCCAGCTGAGAACCTGTGCTCGGACAGTGTGCCTGTTCTGCATGCATGTGATTTAATGAATCATGAGGGGGAAATTAATTCAGATAAGATGGAGAGAAACACCATTAAAAAATGCACAACTTTAGATACAAAAGAAGAACCATGTGACAGCTGAAAAATAACTATCATCTGGAGGACTCGCATACTGGAGAGCAACAGTGAAGAGAGACGTCCACATCCCGGTGGTGAGGAGCGAGTGTTTCCCTCCTGAGGTAGGGCATCCTCTAAACAGCTGACACCGTGAGACTAGTGCTCTTGGGACACTGCCGGTGCCTCCAAAACCAATAGTAGGGCCAGGGAGATGGCTCAGTGGGATAAGTGCTTCCCTGGCAAGCACAAGGGCCTGGGTTCAATCCCCAGTTCTGCCAAAAAGACACAAAAACTAATAATAATAATAATAATAGTGACAGCCACACACCCAGATGGAGACTCTAGACAGCCTTGCAGGGTGAGTGTCAGCAGAAAGGTGACCCAAGTGAGCAGGCCAGCCTCACCTCGTGTGGCTTTATAGCAGAAGATGGTCTCCACCAGCCTCCTGACAGGGAGAGCCCCAGATCAGCTCTGGCGCCCACTGCCTTTCGAATGACTGTCCGTGAAGTGGGCCCCAGCAGTCTGGAGAGGCCCTGCCGCTGTCCATCTGCTCCGGGTGGAGAGAGAGAAACAGTCTCTCAGCCCCAGCCCTTCGTGCTGCTCGTCAGAGCTCTGGACAGCCAGCGTGGCCTGAGGCTGGCCAGGAGCCTGGGCTCTGCAGCTCTAGCTGGGATACCCACAGCACCTGGGGCGTGATACCCCAGAACCCTGAAAACCAAGGAATGCGGCACATGGGTGGAATTAAGGAGCACAGCATAAATGAAATTACCCTAGAGCATTTCACTTCAAGGTTATTTGCGCTACATAGGTAGTTGTAGGTAGCACATGCACATTTCGTAATATCTAGAATTATCAAAACATGCACAGTATCTTTTCTGGGAGAGTGGTGTTTGCATCTGCCAGCACCAGTGCCTCACGGAGCCCTCTGACTGCCTCCACCAACTCCTTGTGCTGCATGTGACCTTCCGCAGTGACCTCGGGGCACAGAGTCACCAGGTGCAGCTCTGAGAAAGCGGTCAGAGGCTCACACAGTACAAGAAACGTCACATTGTCTCCCTAGTGTGAGACCCTGAAAGAGCAAACAATCTGAACGATACAATACAGTGTGAAAGGAAAAGGAAAAGAATCCGTTCAAAGGGAAGGAACAACCGGGATCAGGACAGGGACAAGAGAGAGAGCGCGCGAGAGAGAGAGCAAGAGAGAGAGAGAGCAAGAGGGAGCGAGAGAGAGCGAGAGAGCGAGAG